>JAXCGZ010012265.1:0-33524 GCA_037179515.1 Halocaridina rubra | reverse complement strand
TAAAAAACTACCTGCTAATATAAAAATACGTGCCCATAACCATAAATATAATTATTTGCTAGTATAGAACACATGCCCATAATCATGCATAAAACTATCTGCTAATATAAAAATACGCGACCAAAGTCGTATATAAAACTATCTGCTTATATGAAATCACGCGACTGTAATCACATATAAAACTATATGGAAATATAGCAAAGAGATTCAAAACTGCCTGGAAATTTACAGTCTGCACCTCTCAACCTTATTTATAAGACCTACGACTGAAATTCGCCAAGGCAGCAGTTACCAATCGATGAACATTCATCCCTCCCCCCTTGGCAACATCAAACACTTGGCCAGGTGGGTGTCGCTGAAAAGGCCAAACATGAAGTAACCCAGGAGCGATCACTGAAGGTCGTATAGCCTCAGTATTAAAAAAGAAAGAAAAAAAATATACAAATAACGGAATTAATCGATACAAAAATGTGAAGGTAATCGGCAGAAAACTATGGGTTATTCTTATACATCAAGTCTAAATCATTATCAGTAGTCTATCAGAGCCTAACCTAATCAAACTAACCTAGTTAGGATAAAACGACATCGTACTATAATTGCAACAACTATTGTTTAACGGAATCTATAAAGCCAGGCACTGAGCTATTCGGGGATTTAGGGAAGACGAGAGAGAGAGAGAGAGAGAGAGAGAGAGAGAGAGAGAGAGAGAGAGAGAGAGAGAGAGAGAGAGATTACGAGCAATGCACATTATGAAGGCCACAGTCGTAAGGCTGGCTTGTTAAGCACTATTATTTCCTGTATTCCTCAGTGCGTCACAAAAACACATGGGAGGGATTGTCCGTAAACCTAAGGTCACACCACCATCTTCTAAGGTCATCAGCATAAACCCACATTGGAACGAACCTTCCCAGTGTTCAGTCTAGCTGTGCTTCTTTTGTAACTCAACAATATTGATATCTTTTAATATAATAATAATAATATTAATAATAATAATAATAATAATAATAATAATAATAATAATAATAATAAACCAATTAAAAATGCAACACATAATGGAGAATAATCCACTAGATTATCTTGCACCACTCTTTACTCAACTAATTCGGGTCCACAGCTAGGCTCAATTTCATCTGCAAAATGGCAGAACTTCTTCCTCTATTTGCGTTCCCATTTTCATATGGGGTTGCATCTCTTAACAAATATCCATAAATATATATACACACAAAGGAGTTATTTAATATATTAAAACAAACAATAACTACCAAAAAACAAAATTATAACTGAAATAAGATTATATACTTAGCATTAAAAAAACCAAGCAAACAACAATTAAACTAACACAAAACAAAAATAATATCTAACAATATAACAATATATAATGCTATATCATTAATTATTTCATAAACAACAAAACAAACCAAAATATGAAAATATTTTTTAGTGGTATGATTTATATATCTACGAAAGGGTTTGTTTCTTACTTCTGAATAATAATAATAATAATTTCTTATTTATACAATACAATAATAAAAATAACATTCGATATTCATATAATGATGAATATATCTTGGAAAGTAATAATAATAATAATAATAATAATAATAATAATAATAATAAATGTGAAAATGTAAAAGCTTTACTAATATGATGAAAGAATCCAAGCGCTTGCTACGTAGCTCATGACGTCATCATCATTTGCTTGTGCCTGTGGCGAGGGCAAGATTGATATGCAAAATATATATATTTTCACAGTCAATATATAGCTATCATGTTTAGGAAATGTTAATATTTAAAAAATATGAGCAGCTTGTTTCTTATACTTTTCTTACATTGAAGACTCGACTTAGTTCGACATTAAAAGTGTATATATATATATATATATATATATATATATATATATATATATATATATATATATATATATATATATATATATATATATATATATATATATTCCGATTTATATAAGTTAATGAATAACCATCAGACATTAATGAATAAAAATAATTCAGTTAACATCCTATCTAACTCGAAGCAAAATAATAATAATAATAATAATAATAATAATAATAATAAATAAATCATTATGCATATAAACAAAACGGGTAATTTATAATTGTACCCAGTCAACTGCTTTAGCTATACAAAGTAATTTATAAAAATAAATAAATCGATACAATGAAATATTTATTCAATTAAAAGTATCACACGATGACTGCCGAAAACTTTTCCATTAAAAAAAAAAATAATAATTGGAGTTTTGCTAAATTTAGCATTCAACTTTCCACACACTACACACGAAAAGTTAAAATCTGACTATAAATTCCACGAAATATAAAAATTACATTGAATTTGTATTCTTAACAAAGTTTTAAATTTAGGTTTTTTTTTTTTTGCCTTTTTCGTAGGTTCCTCGGTGTGACTAGGAAAAATAACACTTACACAGGGAACGAACTGATGGACGTTCTCAGATACTTACCTTCACTATCTCGGTTGTTTATCTCCCATGAATAAACGTGGACTAAAAATACGTAATATAAAACCACCAGACATCGATGGTTAAACCTCTTAAACATGATTCAACCATTTATATAGCAGTAAAGAATCCAAGCCAAGAAATAAACATCCAATGTGATCGCGTACACCCTCACTCTTAAACAGTCTAACACACACTGATGAGCAATTCAGTATTACCATTTGGGATTTGTTTTGGCCAGATGTATTCGATGCCAAATATATGCCAATAAGAGTCAATAATAAAGCCAAACTTTCTTAGTATTTTCATTTAATAAAGGATTTTACCATACAATAACATACAAATTTCTGGAATACTATAGTCAAAATTTCCCTTTATCAAAATACCATAAATATTAGAACAGCCTGTGTGAAGAAATACTTAACCAAAATAAAAAAAGGCCAGACTGTGCTTCACAACCTAAACTTGGTAACGCTTCAACATTGCAGATCAGTTAGCAAATAGCCTTTCTTATTCCTATATATTACTTTGGATGAACTTTAAAAGGAAAAAAAATAAAATGTAAACGTGTAAAAAGATAGTTTTTATGGCTCTAAAAATCCATGAATACCGAATTAAAATTCGTTAGAGCAATACCACTTAACCGATTCATTCATGCCAACGACTCGATGCCAGATATAAACAAAGAGTGACAAGATATTTATTTTCTGTCTTTGTTATCATTGTTATTTATTTTCGGCGGTGTACGAGACCGGACTCCACCCAATTATTTCCAGTTTGTCGTAGGAGGAGACTAAAAAGGATCAGGTATCGAGGATAGAAAAGTAGCATAGCAGGTGAGCACTTATATTATGCCACCCTGCCAACTGTCTTTTATTTCAGTTGCGGCCACCTTGCAGGCTTTAGTGAAAAGCTCATAATGATATTATTATTATTTTTACACGATTATATTTAATTTTCTTTAAGAAAAATGTTTAGCAAAAAAATACTATCAGAACTGCATTTGTGCTGTTCTTGAAATCGTATCTAATTTAGGGTAATTAATGGTAAGGCCAGGATAATAATTATAAAACTGTGAAGGAAGGATTTTGGACAAAGGTAAATTAAATAGTAAAAGAAAAAACTACTAAAAATTAATATTACCATTCCTTACTGAAGCTTGCACATAATATCGTCTCTGTACCAAATAGCATAAAACCTCTTTTTGCTCGATTTTTTTTTCTTCAAGGCTCCCACTTGTTTTTCCCCCATCACATAAATCAGCAGTGATCTCAATATTTGCCGTTCCAGGTCACTATTAATCCCCATTCAAATAGGGGTGGACAGAGACAGGTTGGTGCTGGGGAGTTGAGTCTGGATGCCCTTCATCACACCCATCGATGAGCTTGAATTTGAGGATATTACTGTACTTAGTATTACATTCCTTCTCAGTTTCAAGGCAGATGTCCTTAAACACAGTAGTAATTCCATCCATGGACATTCCTCATGTGTGCAGATTTCAGTTTTATTCTCATCAACTCTTACCTTCCCTTCACACGAAAGTGCGAAACCATGATACACAAAACATTAACTATAATCTTGAGTTTTAACATTTCAACTCATGACTGGTGGTGTCTGCTTTCACCAGCTGCCGTGTGATTTTACCTCTGAATGAGATCCAGTTGAGTGGGAGCCATATATCACTTTCCACTACAGTCTGCCTTGCATGTATTTCATATGACATTGATTTTTTTTTTATAAATTGTAAGAGGAGCAGTATCAATGACAAAACCACTCACTGAAGGACTGTTAGAGAAGGAAAAACATAAATACAGGGAATAAGTTACATTATAACGGCACAAGGAAATGGGACCGAGATGTTAAAACGGTTTAAGCAGGGAGCTTGGTGACAAACGCAGAGCCCATCACGGGGCGTTAGAAAGGGCATCCAGGGTTAATTTCCCAGCTCAAACATGTCTGTGTCCACCCTATTCCAATAGGGATTAATGGTGATACAAAATAGCAAAGATAATAGCATAAGGAAAGGCAACATTGGACCAAAAATAATGTATCAACAAAGAAGCTATAATTTAGACACATT
Source organism: Halocaridina rubra (assembly GCA_037179515.1). Classification (NCBI taxonomy): domain Eukaryota; kingdom Metazoa; phylum Arthropoda; class Malacostraca; order Decapoda; family Atyidae; genus Halocaridina; species Halocaridina rubra. The sequence goes on along the minus strand of JAXCGZ010012265.1, from coordinate 28,968 downwards.
CCCTTCAAGAATGGGGTTATTGTACCTTGCTTCCATAGCAATAGATTATTTAACAACCTGTGAAATTTTTCATGAAGCGTTGCATAATCCAACTATGCAAGACCAAGAAAAATGCATAGGATGCTCATTCCCAAAGCAAAACAAAAAAGGGATGACCGAATAACCCTTTTCTTGAAAAAAATATCATTCAACACACTAATATCCAGCAGGAGCTAATGTAGAGAGTGGACCTAGAGTGGCAGCTTCTTTGGAGTAGGTTCATCCGCCAGAGCTGCAACTCAGAAGAGCAGCAGCAAATAAAGCCAAACTTCCATAACCAAGTCCAGCCCCTCACGGAGCACGAGAACCTGAGAGAGGCTTCCGTTATCCGAGCGATTATCTAATCGATGAAAATACAATTACTATTTTATACAAAAAAAAATTACTCCCTGGTGGTCATTTCTCAAACACTACTAGCTGGAGACACATACGGCACCAAAACAACATTCTCTACCTGAAAGATCTGTGGGTAAGCCCAGGATTGGCAGTGATCTCCCTAAAGGCCTCTGGGTTGTTTGTCAGGCACCTTAGGGAACAATAGTGGAAAATAATTTACTTAAAATGAGTGTATCCATCTATTCTAGTTGGAGAGCACATCCAATGCTCAGTGCAAAAAGATATCAAGAAAAATAATGAAATTCAGATAGATTATCTAGAGTGCTTTAAGAAAGTAAAAATACCCCAAGTACTTAGAATCAAAGCTATCTGTAAAGCTAAATTAAATCATTTTAAATAGTAAACTGAGAAATTGTTCTGATTAGCTTACAAATCTAAGTCAAAAGTAGAATCATTGTCTAAGAAAGTATACATATATCTAAATATCATTGTAGTTAAAAGCGGTAATCTGAGAGCACCAAACCATGAGGAAAACCAACAATGACCTCGAAGATAATTGAGATAATGCCATCCGATTACAGATACATTAAATTATAAATCTGTCTCTTATTCGTAGTGCCCCCTGGGTAACGCAAATGACAGTAGGGACATTAACAGACCTAACAAGCCATAGTGGATGATATATGCTTGAGAACTACATGTCCAGCCTTGGAATAACGACACTATGATGGTAGGCCAGGTGGAGGAGGCTGACAGACTTTAAGGTCAATATACGCCTATTAGGAGGAAGATGATGTGTAAGAACAAGTGTGTAAGAACTGGTGTAGACACAAAACTCGAATATTTGTCACAGAATCCTCTGACATCCTTATAATCTCTTTGTTATAATCAAAAGTAATTACCGTATATTTCGGTGTATAAGTCGATGTTTTAGCCCCCAAAAATTGAGGGTCGACTTATATAACAATCACAAAAAGCAAACCTTGAAATCTTGTGACATATTGGTGCAGGAAATCAGGCCTAACCTTAGGCTAATACCGACGACAGCCTCGGTGCGGTAACTATCGATGTAAATGTAATGTAAATACTTGTATTTTAATCAATTCACATTCTGATTCGACACTAATAATGTAATAGAGCTACCATTACCTTAAAATTCCACAAAATGCTATTAATCAAAGGAAAAAGACCATAATGTAAACATCATGCAGCCATTTGTAAAATTTCCGATCAGCTGATCGCTGACGAAACAAAACAATTTACAGTATAAGTGCGTTCACACCAACCCTTTTTTGACCACAGAAATGTTAAATAACAACATCTAGGATAACATCAGATCTTTATTTCTCACTAAAATAAATTACAATAAAAAGTATGCAATATGTTTTATTCATTTAAAAACCTTCAAAATTGCTACAATCATCATCTGATGCAAAAAGTTCATCAAATAAATCGTCATTTACAGTTTCATCATAAGGGTCCCAGTCAGAATCTGGTAAATCCACTTTGGCTTCGTCTTCATCTTCACTCTCATACAGCAAATCATCCTCGGTGCCATCCATTGCATTAGAGATACCGCATTTTTTGAATGACTTTACTATGCTTTCTGTTTTCACATTACCCCAAGACTTTATCAGAAACTCACACAAAACATCCAATGATGCAGCACGCATAGCTCCACCTTTTGTGAATTACTTTTCTCCATGTAGCATCCAGTTGTTCCATTCCTCTCACATTATCTTTAAATGGTTTATTTAAACTTACGTCTATCGGTTGGAGTAGAGGTCAAACCACCTGGTATAACTGCTATATCAGTATTAGTTCGTGATAATCTGGCTTTAGAATTCTCTGTTATGTGGCTGCGAAACATGTCCCAAACCAATAGACTTCGTTCCTTTCTTATTCCACCCGGACGTCTGTTCCAAACGTTTTCTATCCACAATTTTACGCCATTTCCATGAAAGTGAACAAATACTGCAGATGGAAAATTTATTTTAGGCTTAGTTTTTCGCTTAAAAATTATCATGGGCTTCAGTTTCGTTCCGTCAGCCATGCAAGATAAAACGACCGTAAACCTTGTCTTTTCATGACCTGTACCTCTAACGTGCACGGTTTTTGTGCCTTTTGTATCAACAGTTCTGTCACCCATCATATCAAAGTTTAATGGGGTCTCATCCATGTTTCCGATACATGACAGAAGATATTGATGTTTTTGCCTCATCCCAATAACAAATCGATGAAAACTAGTAACTTTATGTTCGAGGTCTCTTGGTAGCTTTTGAGCGATTTTCGTTTTTTGGCTTATCACAAGGTTCTTTCTATTCATGAAACGACTACACCACCCAACTGTTGCTTTAAAGTCCTTACTTTGATCTTTGTTGGCTTTTGCCCATTTTAATGCATGTGATCTTATTTTATTTCGTGTTACTATGAATCCATCCTGTCTTAGTTCAAGTACCCACTTTGCAACATGATCCTCCAACTCTGGCCAAAGAACGTTTCCTCGTCTCATCGCGCATTTCTGTTTCAGCATGTTTCTCAACTTATCTTCATTCTTTCTCCAGTCTCTTACTAACTTCTCATCCACATCAAAAGTTCTCGCTGCAGCACAGTTGTTTGATGCCTTAGCAACTTCGATGACTTTTAGTTTAAAACTGGCTTCGTATTTTCTGCGTTTTGTTGGCGGCTCCATGGGTAGCTTAAGTGTAAAAAATATTTAAAGAATTTTCTCTGGTTAGTAGGAGTTAGGACCAGACTGAATTAGAGAGAAAACGAAGTGAAAGTATATGAGTATGCAAACTACCAACAGAAGCTGTTTGATGAGGTAGTACGGTAGTTGTGCTTAGAAGAGGAAGAAGGCGGGGGCTGTTAGATGCTATAATGAGCTTGTCAGCTGCTTGGAACGTTTCGAATAATTCACCCATATGAACACGCTTTTGTTTACGTTACGATCGTGCGGAGAAATGAATCTATTTCGCCATTTTTATAGAGATTTATATTAATACTACCTTATATATTATTTCATATTGTAAGTAGAACAACGTTTGTAATAACATACCGGTAGTCTTTTAATTAATGCCCGGTGTTTTATATATGGTAACTTTTACACTGCTGCTTAGGCTAGCCTATAACTTAGGCGAGTTTCGTATTTCAACTTTTACACTGCTGCTTAGGCTAGCCGATAATTTACGGTAGGCGAGTTCTGTATTTTAGAGGTCGACCTATACCTCAGATATTAGCAAAAATCATAAAAAATTACTCTCATTTTTGGGTCGACTTATACACCGATATTATGGAAGCCTAAAAAACGCTTTGTCACAATGAGTCCCTATTTGCAATGGGGTGGACACAAGCATTAAAACTAAATGACCTGTGGTAGGATCGACTCTGTGTCAGTAAATTCCTGTTACACACACTACTTTTGAGCTATAACGGCCCCCGAGGAAGGAAAAATACTCAAATCCGTAATACATAAAAGGACATGTTAGTAAAAAAAAATTTTAACTATTTTTGCGACGACCCCATTTCCACTATTAAAAAAAAAAAAAAGCCAGCTCTTGAAAGACCTTATCAGAATGAGGATTTTAGATGATCAAGTTGCAAAGAATAAAACAGTAAAATACAGACCTGTTTCAGTTGCAGCCACTTATATTACTGCAATTATAGTATGTACCAAAAACAACTTACCTTCTTGGGAAGGATATCTAGCCTTAACCTATCCCTATTTGAATGGGGATGAATGAAATGGTAAACAACAATCCAGTATTGGCCAAACGTCAATGCTAAAGACGTTATTGATAAAGAAAACTTGTGGATTCAGCTATGGCTATCAATTAGCAAAATGTTTACTAAAGAGTGCAAGTACTGATGTGGTAATTAACTTTGATGTAAATGAAAAATTATTGAACCCTACATAAAAGAATAAGATGTATAATGGAGACCAGGAGTCTGAGTACTACATGAAAATGGAAAAAATGTCATGTTGGAAGCTTAACCTATACACTATTAGGTCCTCTAGGGTTATTCATATTTACAAGGCAAGTCACCTAACCTGACAATTTACGGGGACATTTAACTTTATATGGATTCTTGCAAAAGTTGAATCAACAACGTTCTAGATTAAATTACCCTGTGTGTTTGAGAAGGGTAGCACGGATGTAGGGAAACAATCTGATAGAGTTATGCAAGTGGGTATGGACACCTAGTTAAGGTGGACGAGGATATCAGCCAAAAGAATTCTTAAAATGTTGATGGTTGCAAGAGAAAAATGACTAAGCAAAAGATCAGGAGGGATTAGCTACGAATTCATTACACACATGGTGTATGATGCAAAGAAAAAGGTGAACCAGTGCTGTAAACCATCCTTAGCAATGACCATGTCAATTAAGGTTTTTTTAAATAATCCAAAGGCTAATAACTATTCAACCTTATGAGTAAGGAATAGCATCAATATAGTTGCCAAGAGGCTTTCACCATTAAGTCCATGAGTGTTTGACAACAGTTTGTAGAACAAAATTTTATATTTCATGTGATTAATACAATATCAAAAATATTTTGAAAGTTCATCGATTGGTATAAAAATTTGATACAAGCCAAGCAACAGGGCAACAAAGGCCATTCGCCGCCCTAGATGGTCAAAGGACACTTACATAGAGTATTTGTATAGAAAATGTATGTGGGCTGAATTGCTTTATTTTCTATTTCGATATTTATACGGCTTTCATTTGGACACGCAAAAAATCTAACTCGATGCTTCCCAGTCAGGACTAAATATGATAAGTGCCTAGCCCATTTAGCCCTTTCCCTCTTTCTATGCTGCTGATTAGTTCCAAAGGAGCATGCGGAAGTCAAACAGCATTAACAGATGCAAGAGGGCGGTTTGGAACATTCTTCCCCATAAAATAACTGCCTTTAATGTCTCTCCCTCCGGATTTCCTATCAAGGCCTACTCCTCAAGCCTTTCACACTCCCGTTTGAATCAGCTAGGTAGCAGGAACACCCTGTACTGATTATCAATAAAAAAAAAAAAAAGGTTAGAAAGGCAGGAATTTAGTATGGACTACCATTTATTCAAGCACTATAATGTGGAATGTACTCCTTATCGCAAATGCTCAAACATATACAAATCTTCTTGACAGTATGCAAAATAGATATTTAATAAAAAAAAAAAAAATCACAGCAAAACGAAATCACACTTTCAAATCAATAGCTAATCAAATTACAAATATGGAGAGAGCCTTAAATGCTGGACTAAGTATTACCATTAATATTATTCCTTTTACAAACAGTGCCTTACAATCTAATAGACCATATAGAATATACTTGTATGATTAAGTCTGCTATCATCTAACACCTTTTAAAAATAAATTACATGTAAAAATTTTCCTGAAAAAAATAAAAATAAAGTGTTGGCTTATTCTTGCGTAAGGATATATTTTTATGCACACACCTTCACACAAGACTACCTCGAGTCATCAATGGACTTCACGTATATTCGTTAAGTAATGACACAGAGGACATCTAAGCAAACTTTCATAGAAACAGAAATGAGTAGTTTAACTTTATATGATTATACAATTAAATTATCCTTCTCGCTATTTCCATAATAAAAAAAGATATGCCTTTTAAAAGCAGGTAAAATAAAGATGACGTTGCCGGAGGGAACTTAGAAAACAAGTTACTATTTTACTAGACCCCTTATTATTATGTATTGGATATAGCTACTATAAAATATAAGAACTTCATATTCCTCGAAGTATTCAACCACATTGCTAGTTTCCTACTAGCCACCGTACATTAGTAAGGCCATAAAAACTAAAATATCAGCTAAAACTATTCACCAAAATGACACTTCCTGGATGCATTTTGACATATAATGGACCACAACCAGTAAACTAATTATGAAAGTATATGTAATGCACACAGTGGTTTTAAAGTTTTTCTCAAAAAGTATAAGTATACTTGCATTTCCATAAGTAAGGGTAGAAAACTAATGATTTATTAGTAATATACTTAGAAGGGTCTCAAAAAAATGGCTTTTATATTACTGCCTAACCAAGTGGCATAAAGTTGGTGGGCCACAAAGAAATAAAGCAACAAGGCCCAATAGCAGCATTAACATTCGAAAAAATAAAAAATAAAATATATAAAATAAATAAACAGACTTTTTGCTTCTAAAAAAGCACGGAAGTGAGCTTGACACAGCTATTAGACAGATGTTTGTAAAGAATTTTATACATAATGTACACAGATGAAAACAGGCAAATTAAAATAAACAGAAGGCAAGTCTGAAACTGTGTCCAGTTTCTTCCTACAGTAGAAAAACTCCTTAAAAACTAAAAGACAGATCACAAGGCTCTTAATATGTAATTAAGTTGAGAATATCACTCCATCTTAAGATTGTTTGGGGGTTAGGAAGCCCCCAAATTTAGTTTTATACTTTTAATAACTATTGCATTTGAGGCGGAAAGTAGATTGCAACTGCTGCAAAATGAGCGAGCAGAGAGGCAGTGTGAAAGAGGTCGGAGAAAGCGGTCCTACTAGTGTCGTCTGAGAACTGGATAGACCGAAGAGATGAAATTAATAACATACGATAAGCTGGGAGACAGAAAGGAACGCTCACATTCCCGGAAAAATGCTACATTCTTGAGATGGCTTTCATAGGACCTCGCCAAATGTATCACCCACTCATTCAATACCCTAAACACTAAATTAGTAGAACATTAACAATCACTAATTTAATCTGAAATAAAGACGTGTCTGTGTATGCAATGCCTTCTACTAGTTTTATTATTGATAAGAGTGCTGTCACACACACACGCACAAGAAAGATGAACGCCAATGATTTTTCATACAACTACCCTATTAAACTCCTCATGCATATTATATTGAGTTTGCCAAGAATGAAGGGTTTATTAAAGCTCTCATATAATTAAAGACTTCGGTACTTCTCTGAAAAGTATTCATTTAAAGGATGAATAAGCAAAGGTGGAGTGACTGACTCCAGTGTCCAAAGAGAGAACCTGATGAATCAAGTCATCAACACTGCACAAAATCATCCCTCATTACATAACTAGCAACGACAGACATGCATTTCATTATTAAACCCATCTTTGATAACCCAGCACAATATTGAATTAAAGGTCATAATTTTCAAGCCAAATATAAACTTCAAATAGAAGCAAAGTCATGTCAGATGCAGGCATGTATTTTAACAAGCAGATTCAGTATGAATCGACCATGAAGGCAAATTAGAAATGGGGAATATTAGGAAGGCAATATAAATTCCTTTACAGACATGCTGGGCCATGACCAAACAATAAACAGGCTCACAATACTGGATGATTACAAGGCCCACATCTGTTAGAAGTACATCAGCAGCTCTCCCATTAAGCATGGTAACTAAGCTAAGAAAAATTGTTAAGTATGCTCATATCCCAATTCTGTGTCACAGAACTCTATAAAATTAATTCATATCCAATGAAAGAGGCTTTATTTACTGGGTTAGTCCCACGGCCTCATTTACTAGTACTATTTTGGCCCCACTAAGATGGCAGTCTTCACAAAAGTGGTCATCGGTAATCTAGACAAGTGGGTTCTTGAAGCTGGGTGTTGAATGGGTGGGCAAATGCGAGGCCCAGGATCAGGGGGATACTTGTTGCTTAACCGGATGAAGTGGTCTCGCTCTTTTCGGAAGCCAGGATGCGTTCCTTGTTTGCTCGAACGAGTTCTGCTCGGCGTTCCTGAGAAAATGAAATAACTTTTAGGAATAGAAGTATTTTTAGGATTTGGGACAACTAAAACCCTACAGTATTTAATGTCAAGCGAATACAATACAGGCTAAATGAGTTTCAAAAGGCAATTATCTTCAGGTGAATGTAAAATTAGAAGAGATTTGACAAATGGAAACTACCTTACTAAACTATTCTTTCAATTGCGAGTCTTTGATAAAACCGAGATAAACACGTTTCAACTATCATAAATTCCAATAAAATGCTACTTTTCAAGAGACAAAAGCAAGACCAGAGAAATTCTTAGTTATCGGTAAATACTGAAATGGTATACATCAAAGTTTATACTACTACTACTACTTTATATATATATATATATATATATATATATATATATATATATATATATATATATATATATATATATATATATATATATATATATATATATATATATATATATATATAAATAAATAAAAAAAGGGGGGGGGACATGGAAATAGGAAAAATAAAACTTTTTAATCTCCAAGAGGCATAGAGAGATTTCTGCTCCTGTAAGGGAGAAGGAGAGCTGCAGCCAATCCAGTCCAGCAAAAAGTTGCATGAACTCACTTGTTCCTCTTTTGCTTTCTTGGCTTTCTCCTCAATCTCCAATCGGTTCTGTTCAGCAGCTTCTAATTTTTGTGCAAGCTTTTCTTGGGTTTTCTTTTTAAGATCCAGCTCCTCTTTGCTTCGCTGTTCTTGGGCTTGTTCAAGTTTCTCTGTAAGGGTTTTCGAGACCTCCTGTCTCTTGGCTTCCTTGTTGAGGGACAACTTTCGGAGACGTTCTTCGTAAGCAGCGAAGTCCTCCTCCTTTTTGCTTTTTTTCTCTTCCTCTAATTTGTTAAGAGTTGCTTGTGCTTCGGTAATTTTATTGGACTAAACAAAGAAAACGAAAAATAATAAAAACAAAAATAAGAGAAATCATAAACTCAAATACTGAAGAGAGGAATTCTAAAACGAATTTCTGGTTATTATTTAATCCATATAATAACCCTGCAAGTCCGGGCAATCTACGGAAAACAACCTCCTTTGATATCTAGATGACAAGATCCGCCCTTAAGGGGTTAAGGACCACAGTAGCACAGTGGGTAGAGCACTCAGGAAGTGACAAGCCCATATTCGAGCCCACTGTGGGGTGTCAGGTAGGGAATAAAGCCTTGTATCCCCAGCTCAAATCTGTCTACTCCCATTACTATGAGGATTAATTGTAAAATAAATGGTAACAGTTTGTCAAGTAGATTTGTAACGTTTTATTTAAAGTTAAAATACCTTCCAAACTTTCCAGGTTTCTCGTTTTTAATTCCAACCTTCCACACACAAAAAGAAACAAAAATTAAATCAACACACTAGGGGGAAACAAGAAGACATGGGGTGGAAAGTAAAGGTACTTAAACATTGTAACAAAGCACAAAATAAAAAATAAAACTCATGAAAATAAAAAATAAAAACTTGCTGGAATCTAGTGCTGCAAAACCAATATTTTCTTGTAGTTTCTCAGTAAAATGAAGACTTATATCTTCAAGGTGGTCAGTAGTTTGCACAAGTTCCAAAAAATTTTTGCACACATGATAAAAACTAAAAACTGAATATTTAAAAAACTAACCTATTACAGGTTTATTTAACTCTACAAGGGGAGGTTATTAATCTTTCAAAGATGAATAACCCCTAAAACCCCATGCACAGTTAAATCACCCCATAAATTATTACGTTAGATTAGGTGGCTTGCCTTGTAAATATGAACAACCCAAGAGGAACCTGGGGTCACCATCCTTTACATGATCCAAATAAAATAAATGGTTTTACAGTACTCCAACCTCCTTAAAGATAAACTCCCTTCTGTTCAGGAAGGTATCCTAAACTATAGGAAAATATAAGTTGGAAACAATCCAACTAAAAAATATGAGGTTATATTTACATGTACTCTTAGTGGTTCCAGCTTCTTCATAATTTCAGTCTCACGGTTGGCCTCTGCGCTTGCTAGCTTTTCTTGAATCCTATCCTGCAGTTGTCGAATAGCTTCTTCGTGACTGAGCCTCACCTTCTGGGCATATTCCTCCTGTAAAATAGTCATGGCCATTACTCCTACCTAACTGCTGTAGTGGAGTAGATAGAGTACTTGATTTGGGAGGCAACAGATTTGCAATCAAGCTCATTGTGGGGTGTTAGGATGGGCATCCATCTATAATTCCTAAGTTCAAGTTTATCGTGTCCACCTTCGTAATGAGAATAGTAACAGTGTGTCTGACTACTGCGGTTTTGGCTGATACTGAATTTTGTCATTCTCTGTTAAGGCTTAAAAGTTTTGTTAGTTTTAGTGCAAAGTTGAAATTTGTTATTTTTGCTTGTTCTACTCAATCATGTGGAAAAATTCTCATTTTTCTAAAGATGGAGGACCTTTTTAGTTTGCAGCATAAAACATTCAACGTGACATATATGGCTGAATATAAAGATCATCTCCCAAACTCCAAGTTTGAAGAATTTTACCTAACTGGAAAACTTTCAATAGATAAAAGCACTGCAAGCTTTAAAAAAAAACACACCACAACAACCACCATTTCTTCCAGTGTACGTCTTCAGACTAACTCTCCACTAAAAATGACTGCACTAAATTCGAGGGACCATGAGTACCCAGTGGTTGACACAAACTCGGGAAATGGCAAACCTGTGTTCGAGCTAACTGAGGAAAAAGAAGAACATCTATCCTTTATTCCCCAGCTCCAAGTATATAATCCAACCAAAAAAGGTAAAGAAAGACCTATTTTGGGCCCTTGTTCCCTGGAGAAAAAATAAAAAAAACAAAATTTGCCCAAAACTAATACTTTTTACCCAATTTTCTCGGGGGGAAAACCATATAAAAAACGGAAGTAAAACTACTATTTTGTACCCGCTTCCATGGGGAAAAAAATTACGAATTGAAAATCAGGAATATAGAAGAACTTGCACTGACAAATTACAATAAGGTACAGAATGACTAATATTTTGGACCCATATTCCCTAGGTAAAAGAACATCAAGCTGAAGTAAAAATGAATACATTGAACACATTTTTCATAGGGAAAAATGAACTGTTCATATGCACTGAAAATGTACATACATGTTCCTTAAGCTTCTCCAGCATCTTGTTCATGTTTTCATTACGGTTCTCTTCGGCCGACTTCATTTTGGCTTCAATGGTTTCCTTGAGCTCGTTTGTTTGCTCTTCCAAGGAAATCCTTACACCGTCTACATTGCTCAGCTGTAAAGAAATAAAATGGCATCCAGTGACAAATTTTTGCATTACATCCACTCCTAAAACGATGGGAAAGAAAAAATACCATTAAACTCTAGCGGTTAGAAGCAATTTACTGCTTCAAAGTCTATCTTGATCCATATTATGCTAGGTGCATGAAATGGATAAAAACATGACTGAAAATGCAAGTCATTCTTCATGGTCATACATTTAACAGCTCATGATATTACTTTGGAAGCACACTATTCATATACTGTACTTTAAAAAATGCGAAATGTAAATACTATTGATGCTTTATGGATTAACCAAAAAGTTTTCTATACCATTAAAAGGTCACCATTTCTGGATTGGAAAAACATTTACCAACACCAATATTCCCTGCATGTCATAGGGGAAGATATAAATGGGAAATGGAGCAAAGGATTATCAATCCTCTCCTCCTGATCTTACTTGCCACAAAAACAGCAGATAAGGATAGGCAGTACGTGTTAAAAGGCCAGCTGCCTCTTTTTATACAGCTATGTCCGTTCACCTTCAGGTAAGCATAGTGCCACTGAGGTAAGTATATTCCCTTCTGGAAGCCTTGCTGCAATATCCCAGGTTTCCAATAAACCAGAATGCTCACCATTAAGAGTACCAGAGGTCCTGCTTGAATCACCATCATTGGGACATGTGACCATCCTATTGGTTTCAGCAGGATATGAAATGATGTTTAGAAGAAAAAAGGTTGCAATTATGTAAAATGCCCAGTGCCATTTATGTGACATAATCGATTTACATAAAATGTTCAGTACCACTTGCTTGACCTGAGGTTTTAGTACATACGTAAAATACTCAATACCACGTACTTGACCCAAGGTCTTAACACTTTCGTAAAATGTCAATACCACTTACATGATCAGATATCTTAGCACGGAGTCCATTGAGATATGCTTTGCGATTGTTGGAACTAGCATCAAGCTTGTCTTCAAGGGCAGCTTGAGTAGCAGCAATGAACTGCTTGTTGGTTTCCTCCCTCTTCTTGCTGGCTTCTTCCAAGCGGGACATCCTCTCGTTCACTGTGGCTAAGCGAGAAGCCTCCATTGACTGCAAAGATTTAATACGTTTAAATGAACAGCATCTAATATTTTAATTAACTAGGAGTTCTTTAAGCGCTTACACAGTAACGCTTGAAGAGAAGTTGGTGTTAATGCAATTCTGCAATTTTAGGTGTCACTATTAATCCTCATTCATGAGGGATAAACACGCAGGTTGGAATTATGGCTGGATGCCCTTCCTAATGCCCTGCAATGGGTCCGAACATGGGTGTGTCACTTCCCAAACTTTTCTTACAATAGCAAAGTGAAAAACTCAAATATTAGAGAACATGGAAATTGCTTTAAAGTTGAATAAATAAATTGCATGACTAAAATAAAAAAATAATTTTTACCTTTCTACGTTCTTCAGCCTGCATGAGCTTCTGGGAGATTTCCTCAGCCGTCATGCTCTTAGGTCTAGGAGAAGTGGCAGTGGGAGCAGGTTTGTCAGCCGAGGGCTCAGCCAGAATGACTTCATAGCACATGCCACCGCGAGACTTCTCCTCGCATCTGATCTCGGTGGCTGCAATACAAAAGAAATAAATTAAATAAAGCAGTCCATTATATAGTAAATAAAGAAAATAAATAAAGGAGCTTAACATATATTAATATAGATTCCAGTAACTCAATATTCAGGCAACACGTGGCATATACAGTTTTCTGTAATCCATAATCCTTTTTTCTTGCAGATATTTTTCTCACCAACTTTCGTGTTATTCCTAGAGGCCTCTCACGGAGACCCAGTTAAAAAGAGGCTTAAAAAATCAACCCTTAAAATGAAGGCTTGTATGTATGGCCATGTGAAAATTCTCACATTATGATTTTTCCATACATAACCAACTGTCAGATCTGCTTTTATCCCATCATGCACCTTGAAGGGGCACTCAACATTATTACATGTCACAGGTTCGATCCTGGCTCGGGATTAGAGTAGCTTACAGTATCATCATGTTACCAATTAAACTGGGAAATTAATTGAAGGGTCAGTGATTTACTAAAGATCAATATGATTATTCACCCATTGCCTGGAGATCACTAGGTCAATGTGATTGGAAAGGGAGGTTGGATCCCGGCTATAAGGTAGGTATATACCACCGTGGGGGGTTGGGACCTGTGCCGGCTTGCGACCGCCCTATGGGTCCTCCATGACCCGTTCCACCCATCCGTGGGTGGAGAAACTAAAACATAGCTGGGCTCTAGTGATATTACTGTCCCTTGCCTTTCTTTGTCAGGCATTAGTTACCTTTAACCATTACAGTCGTTACCATGTCAATCAAGACAAAGTTGCATGAAAAGTATTTTCTATTATGGGAAAAAATATCAAAAATAAAACCTACTCCTCATATACAGAGGTCAAAGCATACAAATTCATCAGAAGCTAGCTAAATCACTCTTCTTAGCTTCGAGATTACAATGTTCCCACTATATAGACAGTTTGGGCAGGATTCTAGGCAAAAGAGAGAGAGAGAGAGATCTTACATCTCATTATTACATAATCTCCATATTACACCCTATACCTCATATCCTATAGTCATAAACTCCTTAGCCCTACAAATAGGATTTTCTCCATTCTCATTGATTTCTGCACCTATCAGTAACGTCACGAATATGTCAATACTGACGAAAATCTCTCATAAGCCTGCGAGGTCAACGGTGCCGGTGCTAAAGATGGCACACATACGAGGAAAATTTGCTCTTTTTACTCTCTTCCTCTCTCAACCTACTCGTTCTCACTACACCTACCTGCAATGCGGCAAAGGAAATACTTTTGACCATTAAACCCACTCGTTTCATATTTGGTAAAAAAAAAATAAAAAATAAAATAAAAGTATGAGAAAAAATCAGACTAATGCAGGCCTTCCTTGCCACTCATAAAGAAATGCTTGAGAACTTTATAGTCAACTTATCACTCGGCCACACACTAGTCCTCTTCATTTTAGTAGAAGCTTGAGGGTTATTCAGGATTAAACTAATACAAATACAAGGTACTCATAGCTGTGTCCACCCCAATTTGAATAGGGTCTAACTGCAAAATTATGCCTTTGTAACTTCCTTTAAGCTTTCTATGCTATTCAATTTGACTTGCCTCTTGATATGGACTAAGAACTCTCTCCATACATGTCGGGAACAAGAGAACCTTCCATTAGGGCGTTGCCCTTGAAACAACACCCCCCCCCAAGTATCCCTCCCGGCTCTCCTCAACCCAATCTTCTCTCTCCGGCTTTATCTGACTTCCAAGGTCAAATAGGTTTTCCTTTTAGGTACGAGAGAGAGAGAGAGAAATTCCCATTCGTAAGGTCACAGGTCAGAGCTGTAGAATCCTAGGAAATGCCAAAAAATTATATTAGCTGCCAAAAGACATCAATGCCAAGTTGCCAAATGGTATCTAATACAGTACTTAAAATTGGCAAATACATATTACAAAAAATACGGTTAACTTTAAATTTTAAGGCATTATAGAGGAAGAGTGTACTGCAGGCCGTTATGATGGGCAGACACCTATCCACCTTGATTCCCCAGCTCCAACTTATCTAACCGTACCTATTATAATGAGGATAAATACAGACTCAAAACGGCAAACCGAAAATGCTGCAGGACAAAGAAAAATAATAAACAAAAATAACAACACGAAGTGAAAAGTCGAAAGCATATACTACATTCCTTTGAAGCGACCGCATACAAACTAATGCACGCACGCAAGCTCGGAACACTTGGATAGGAGACAAGGTGAATGACCCGATATGTTTTCGACGTTTGTTTGAATCGACACCCCTCCCTCACTCCCTCCCCCAGCAGACTTAAAGGTGCCAGGCTCTAATAAGCGAACACGCTAGACCAAGAAAATATTATCTATCTTTACCTAACTACATACATGAGCCAGACCTTATGCCTAATCCTTTTAATTCCATGTTTAATATACACTATAATTAATATAAATGGCTTTCTTTCCAACAAAAGTGACACAATGGTCATAATCTCTCTTGTAAGGGGTGTGGCAGAGTCAAAGCTAATATACTGCGATTACTCCTCTTAGCTTCTTGGGGATATAGGGCTCCCAACAATTCATCCTACTAGAGTCATTCACGTGTGTCATGTTCTAGGCTCTTTTGCCGTGAGGACCCAAAGCTATAAATCTTATTACATATTTTTTTCCCTTTATACTGAAACGAGAGAGAGAGAGAGAGAATCCCAGACTGTACCGTCTGGGTTAAAGATGAATTTTTTTCCCCTCTCTTCTTTGCTCTCTTTTTCGTCTCTGATCTCTCATGTCGTTAATCTACTTTCTCCTCCATTCAGTCCATTTCCATTAAGTATTATTCACTCCCTTCATTCATTGATATTTTTTCTCTGTCTTCTTCCTCTTTCGTATCATCCTTTCCAATTTGCAAGATAAATACTAATTCCCCAGCTCTTACCTGTCCACCCCAAATATGAGCGACAAAACGGTTAGGAAAGTAACTAATTTAAAAATGAAAAATAAACACACACACACAGAGAGAGAGAGAGAGAGAGAGAGAGAGAGAGAGAGAGAGAGAGAGAGAGAGAGAGAGAGAGAGAGAGAGAGAGAGAGAGAGAGAGAGAGAGAGAGAGAGAGAGAAACTTTCAAAATTTAATCTTATATCACACACCTATCTCGGCAGGGAGATCAAAAGATTTCGTGCAGAGCATAATACTCACTCTCTCTCTCTCTCCCCCCACACATTCCCCCTCTAAAAAAGAACTCTCTCACCTTTCCAAGAGCAACAGAACAATGGTCTTACTCCAGTAATGATTTGAGACACTTGACAGTCCTGAAAGTCGAGTCCCAGGTTCAACTTCTTGAGGTGGTTTGAAAGGTACATAGTCACAATAATGAAGGGTAATGGTGTCCTTCATGCGGTAGCCCCAGTTAGCTCAGTATGCTCACCAAGTACACAATTAGAGGAGTGGGGATAATGGAAGAACAGAAGGTTCAAAAACCTTGACTTAGAGGTAACTATGCAATAGAAAGAGTGCACATGGCACCCCTCTTGGGGAAAGAGATAAGCAGAGGTCCTCCCCTAAAATAATCACTCCAGGAACCTCAAAAGTTTTTGAGATCATTAGTCGTATCACCATCAGAGGTCGATCCCGGAACTAAAAGAATGGAATTGTCTTTATTACCACATCCTTTCTGTGACATCTAGCGCTGCAGGACAGCTCCATTCAACTTTCCCTTGCAAGAGATTGTAAAGAAGAGCTGGTACTATCACCTCGCATTGCTTACTTTAGTTACCCATAAAATGTACAGTAAAATGATAGAGAAAAAAATTTGCTTAAAGTATATATCTAGAAGGCGAGAACCAGATACCTTTTGTCACAAAAGACCGAGATAACACTGGAACAAGTTAGAGGGAAAAGTAAACAAGGAAACCGGGGAAAAAAAAGCAAAAAGTTACTAGAGGAAAAAAAGATACAAGATGAAAGCTAAGAGGAAAACTAACAAGAGGGAGGGGCAATCGATTTTACGTTTTTTTTTTTTTTTATACACCCAATCATTATTCTCCAAGAGGTTAGCGAAAAACAGCGACACAATATGAAAACACGAATAATATGGATTAGCAAACAAACCGAACAGAGACAAAGGAGTATCAGAATTAATCTTAAGGTATTCAGTATTTCTGAGGATGAAAAAGAGGTAAACACAATCCAAAGCTGGAAACGTTAGAGAAAAACAGCGATCCCATATGAGAAGAGGAAAAATATGGATTAGCAAAACTAAGATAGGATTCAGAGAGAGAACTAAATAAGATTAATCATAGACATTCCGTTTTTCTGAGGACGAGAAGGTGGTAAAAGATCCAATGCTGGAAACGAAGTTTCCTGAAGGAAAATCTCTCGGGATATTAAACATAGGAACGCCAGATGGGATATTCTCGAGAGGCGAAAAGGTTGATAGCATGAAAATGAACACTGCTGAAGAGTCACAGAAGACTTTTTTATTATTTGGTGAGAAGCCAAATACACATTCACACAAAAAATGGAAATATTCATTATTGATATCTAACATAAAAGCGATTTTTGTAAGAATAATCTTAAGAGTTACAAAACACATATAAACTTTCTCTATGTGTTATTCTTAAGTGATATCCTCGATTTTATATCTATTCAAATGTAATCACCTTAAGCATAAACTTTATTTTATACAATATAGTAAAAAGTAAGGGTATGTTAACACAGGCGATTTTATAAATATCAAGACAGGAATGATTTTATAAAGAATATTCAAATTACACTAGACACACGAATATTCTATACTTAATATTAAACTGTCAATAAGAACATAGATGATTATATACCTAATATCAAATCACATCAAACAAAAAATATCAATTATATAAAAATTAAAAAGAAATCATACATTCAAAATGGTATTATTCTATAAATATTAAAATTATGCACACACAATAAACATGTAATAAAAAAGATTATTCTACAATTTTCTAAAAAAGTTCATAACTAATTATTCTTACGTAATATACTTACCAATATATTTTCTGCCCTTTTTGGGCTGTTTGCATTTAGGCTTTTTGGCCCCTTTCTTCAAAGGTTTCTTATGGAGTCGTCCTATGTACAGATGGCGAGAGGGGGGGGGAAGAAAAGGAACCCAAAATATGTTTAGTAAAATGATTTAATTTTATTTTCCCATGTTGCTCTGCTGTTGGATCTTTCTTTGTTTAGTTTATCTTCTTTCTTTTTTCCTTTCGATTAATTTGCTTTCTTAAAAAAAAATAAATAATGTTATGGAGGTTTCATTCGCTATCAGACCGATCTTACATCATCTCTTAAGAGATATTTTTAGCTGTGGATTTTTTTTTAAATTAAAAATGAAGATAAAAAGATTTTCAGAGAAAAACTAGCATTTATATATATATATATATATATATATATATATATATATATATATATATATATATATATACACACACACACTCACAATAGAATCATGAAAAAACAGTAAGGTTATATCCATTATAAAAATCTTCCCCTGGTAAGATGACTACCCCGAGAGGAAATCCCGCCCATGACTCATAAAGCGAAAAATACGCCTTCAAGGCGGAAAGCCAGGAGGTGGGGGGAAATTGCATGCCTGCGCACGTGTTACAGCCACGTTTATGAATTTAAGCAAGCTGAATAAAGAGATTAAAGTTAATAATTATAAAAATAATAACAGCAGAAGTAGCAGAAGTAAATAAAAAGACCAAATACCCAACATACAAATTTAATGAAGATTTATAGCAATTTTTCTTCTGGCACGCCACGTGATAACGATGCAGAACTATGACATTGCTCATTACGACCTTATCATTTATCAACAGAGGTAGCTGATGACCTTTCACGGTGCCAGATAAAACGGCATATTATGAAGGAGCAAGAAGTGGCACCCTTTAGTGCCAGGAGGCATATAAGGACTCAAGTGGTTTAAGTGCACCATTAGATGTGTAACTGAATTAACACTGGGTTGGAGATTCGATTGACGTGTTTATTCAACCTGCTAAGCTTACAGGGGTTAGAATACGACAGAACCCACTACCCTTCCCTTCCTTTCACATTCTAGACAATCCAGATTATTTGCTCCTAAGCAAGACAGGACTCGAACTACTACCAAGGATTACAGTATTCCTGGGACCGCAGCAGCTCAGTGCCTAGAGCGCTTACTTAGAAAAACTAGCTAGGGTTTAATTCCATCCACCGTGGGTAGTTAAGAAAGGCATCCACCCTTAATTCCCCAGCTCTAACCAGTCTATATCCACTATAGTTCAAATGGGGATTAAAGCACAAAACGGCAAATAAAACCAACTCAGCTGTCACATTATTTCAATATGTCACACACACACACACACACACAGTGACGCTTCAGAATTTTTGGGATGACTCATTTTCAAGGACATCAAATAACGAAGGAACTAGAAGAGCTCCTAAAACCAGGTCATGAGTGATCGATCTCTTCACCAATATCATGACTATCATGCACGACACCAATAACATCAGGACACACTTCACCACACAAAGACTATTAATTTTTATGAACTAATTTCCATATTTTATATATATATATATATATAATATATATATATATATATATATATATATATATATATATATATATATATATATATATATATATATAAATTTTTTTTTACCCCGACCGGGACTTGAACCTAGGACTTATAATTAGTAAGCCAAGGCGCTACCAACTATACCACAGAAGTTTAAAAGGAAAAAGACCTTATAGCTTATATCTGCTATAGTAGGAATGAACACATGCTATCTGAATACCACTATATTCATATTACAGTTTCCCCAACCTCACTCGTGATTTCGTTTTCGCATTTAATTCAACTCCCAATCTCATTCGGGGCCAACAATAAACAAATAAGCACATTACATATGTGATAATATGAATCACTTTTACCCTGACCGGGACTTGAACCTAGGACTCATAATTACTAAGTCAAGGGGCTACCAACTACTCCACAGAAGGTTAAAATGAATCAGACCTTATAGCTTATATCTGCTACGAGTGCAGGTTGGGGAAACTGTAATATGAACATAGTGGCATTCAGATAGAATGCGTTTATTCCCACTATAGCAGATATAAGCTAGAAGGTCGGATTCGTTTTAACCTTCCGTGGTGTAGCTGGTAGCCCCATGACTTAGTAATTATAAGTCCTAGGTTCAAGTCCCGGTCAGGGTAAAAGTGATTCATATCACATATGTAATGTGCTTATTTGTTTATTGTTGGCCCCGAATGCGATTGGGAGTTGAATTAAATGCGAAAACGAAACCACGAGTGAGGTTGGGGAAACTGTAATATGAACATAGTGGCATTCCGTTAGAATGTGTTCATTCCTACTATAGCAGATATAAGCTATAAGGTCTGTTTCTTTTTAACCTTCTGTGGTGTAGTTGGTAGCACCTTGGCTTAGTAATTAATTATAATTCCTAGGTTCAAGTCCCGGTCGGGGTAAAAATTTGTTTTCACATATGTAATGTGCTTATTTGGTTATATATATATATATAATATATATATATATATATATATATATATATATATATTATATATATATATATATATATATATTATTTATAATTATTTGACTTGCAGATTCCTTGTAGTATACACAAGCAATGTATGGGTTACTATTATTATTACTATTAATCATTATTATTATCATCACCACCACCATTAAGAATATTCCTTTTCTGCAAGGAACACCGCTCTATGCGCCACTAAGGAAATTATAAAATTTACTTTCAACATGCGTGACAGCATTTGCATTGAATATTCCATTACAGTTATTATTATTATTATTACTTCTTGTTCCTATGAAATGCAAAATCAAGGTACAAGCGTTAAGCAAACTTTTATTCAAAACTCTACGGTATGGCCATGCCAAGGTTCACTAACCTCGCCAACAGGCTGAGTATAAAATAAAAGGCATAACACTTGCGCAGATATAAAACTTCCATATACTCCATACCCTATCTAATAATAACATACGTACATACATATACACATGGCCTCATTCCCCCTTGTAAGGGAAGTGGCCGAGCCAAGAAAAGCACATTCGCCCTGAACCACACATACCTCAACCACTCCTCTTAGCTCCTTGTTGATAAAGGGTTGCCACATATCCCCCCTGCTTGGGTTACAACAAGGTAGGCGGGTAGACATTCTACAATGAGGGACGACAGCCGCAGCTGGTTTACCCCCACTGCTTCATCACATGACAACTCCCCTCACACCCGTCCATCACAGTTCACTGAGCTAGCAGGTGCGAGAAACCCCTTTGGCCCGTCATCTATTCCTCTATAATAATAATAATAATAATAATAATAATAATAATAATAATAATAGAAACTGACCTTTCAAGTCTCTGCAGAATCTACCTACTCTCCATTAAATACGAAACCATACATTAATATGTTTCACTTCACCTAAATATATTTCCCTTTCTGTCTCTCTAATCTCTGTCAGGAGAGGAGACTTCCATTTCCGGTGCTCTCTCATTCCTCTTACCTGTCACCTATGGATTTATCATAGGTCCCAAACTGTCAGCTACAGAACATGTTAAGATGATATCGGATAAATTTATTACTTTGTGTGGGGGGGGGGGAAGTTCATTAAATGTAAGAAATATAAAAATAAATATTTAAATAAAAAAGATAAGTAAAACAAAAGCTCCAAGACCGCCTATCTATAGATCATCAAAATATATGGCGTGCGTGTGTGTGTGGGGGAGAGAGAGAGAGAGGAGAGAGAGAGAGAGAGGGAGAGAGAGAGAGAGAGAGAGAGAGAGAGAGAGAGAGAGAGAGAGAGAGAGAGAGAGAGAGAGAGAGAGAGAGAGAGAGAGAGAGAGAGAGAGATGAGAGAGACTGGCTATAATTCCAATACTATTAAATAATAAATGAGATGATACGCTATATGAGACTTCAAGGGGAATGTATTTTGTGTAAGTGTAAAAGGGGGTTTAACGGTCAAAACGGTTCGTCGAACGCGGTTCGACAGACAAGTGTTCGAACATCACTTCAAACACTTGTCTGTCGAACCGCGTTCGACGAACCGTTTGACCGTGTAAATCCCCCTTTAGAGAGAAACCTAATTAGAATGTGAAGTGGTTATAGCGATTGATTTTAACCCTTTACGTCCCGAGTTGACCTCGGTCCTCAACAGGCTCTTTTTTAATCCAGCCATTACAATATCGATAGACAATGTCGCCTAGTTAAGTAACCACTGTCATCTCATCACGTTTATTGAGTACCCCATATACTGTACGAGAGATTCACAAACCACATGGCTTTCACTACTGTCAAAGACTTTCTCAGAATGAATATAAACATACGCACAAACCTTTCACCAGATATTCAGCCAAGGTCAGGCCACAGGTTTCCCTGGCTTACCATATTTACTTCAGGCAGACTTAGTCCAGCTCATTTAAGTTTCGTCGAATCCACATTTCACCTATTATCACTATGGCAAATCATTTTATTCTTAACACGCTTTACACTATCCTGGATGTCAAGGGACATTGCTATTTGAACATGTGAATCTCAAGATCATTTCCTAGTGTCAAGTTAAATCCACTAAGCAAGTCGAGTTCCTTACGGATCAAATATGGAACTTGAAGAATTCTGAGAATCAACATCGAATTTGTATTTAGGAAAATCTCTCAAAAGGTAACCTTGTCAAAATTTATATACTCGTATATTTTTAAGGTAACCTTGTGAAAATAGATACTCAAGTGTACTTATATAAAGGCACTTCCTACCCTCCATCCTGATCTTATCTTCATGTCAACACGCTAACCTCTCATTTACGTTGGAGATTCTTAATGATTTCATCATCTACTTACGTACCAACACAACACAATCTTATTTGAGGAAAAAAATTCAAATAAAAAGTAGTTTCAAAATACAAGAACTAGAAGTAATGATAATAGCAATAATGTTATTAATAATAATAAGTGAAGTAGAAAAATCATATTTACAACCATTTATCATTATATTAAAAACAAGGATAATTCTAAATCCATCAGACAAAACAGAATATAAATTACATAACCTGGGAAAAACATGCCTCACGTTTCCCGCACGGGACTTTTCCAACAGACCAAAATAGAGCTGTATGG
Source organism: Halocaridina rubra (assembly GCA_037179515.1). Classification (NCBI taxonomy): domain Eukaryota; kingdom Metazoa; phylum Arthropoda; class Malacostraca; order Decapoda; family Atyidae; genus Halocaridina; species Halocaridina rubra. The sequence continues at coordinate 5,865 of JAXCGZ010012265.1, read as the reverse complement.
TAACTGTCTAGGCTCCAGGTCGTCTGGCAATAATCGATCCTTTAGTTAGTCACCGGCATTCATGCAAGGAGGATGTGTCTATAAGTCACTGCAAAGGCTGGGGGGGGGGGGAAATAGAAGATTGGGGGGGCGGAGATGCAGAATGCAGACAAAATACTTAAAGGAAAGGAATTTAAAAGATTAAAGTAGGCAGGGACTGCGGACTGCAGAATTAAAAAAAAAACATAAGACAGATAAATGAAGATGTCAAGATTTGCTACAAAAAACGAAAAAACTAATAAAACATCAACAATAATAATCACAATAGAAATATATTTTGATATAACGATTGGGAACCCGCTAGGCATAATTTATCACCCCAGAACTGTCAGGAAAAGGTCACTCTACGCACTACAGCTACAAGTATCTGTACTCTGGCTACTACTACTACTAATTCCAATGGTGCTACAACTATTGTTGTTACTACTACTGCTAATACCAAAACTGATGTTCTACTACTACTGCTGATACTACAACAGCTTTTACTACTACTACTGCTGCTAAGAATACTATAACTTACTACTATTACCACTACTACCACCATGTATAAATAATTTTACACTTCAACGCGTCTAAAGACAGACCAACTTTTTTTTTTAACTGTAAATAGTTACTTTAACCAGTTTTCCATATATGTATAATATGTATACATACACATTACAATTTAACTTCCCTGGTTCATTTCAATATACATGCAATGAACGTGTATAAAATACACAAATATACATTATCACCCAACCCACGATTACTTCAATATAATTTTATTATTATGCATGTAAATACATTATACAGACCCCTCCCCCTTGTTTTATTTATACATATATGAATTAATGCATACTTGGTGTAACCATATACTATAGATAGCATGGTTTTCGTGAAAATCAAGAAAGTCATGGTTTATATAATATATATTATATATATATATATATATATATATATATATATATATATATATATATATATATATATATATATAAGGTATCCATATCTACTATTGTGAGAATGCACAAAAGGTTTCCTCTTGAACAAATACCCAAAATAGGCCTAGGGATAAAAGAGGCATCATTAGGCCTACCAGCAAAGAAGTCTCCCTCGTCATCTGAGGACATCAAAGTTTTGGCCAATGTCTATTATGCAGACGCCATATTGCATCGACATTACTAAAGTGTGGCTATATATACTGAGCCAGTAAGGTGGCCACAGTAGAAACAAATGCCAAACTAGCAGAATTTCAGTCCCGTTTGCCTTATCCCTCTTATTCACTTCATACGGCTCGATGGGATTACGGCAGGAATTCTCCAACCATCAGTAGTCATAGCTTCAAAACATCAGAAAAATTTAATTAGGAATTACGAGACAAAGGATACAATATGGCGTCTATAAACTATGTTGGCCAAACTAAGGTATTCTTTCAACATCAATACTGGTATATCTTAAAATAGCACAAAATCAATCTTAATAAGAGCTAACGAGGCAAAGGATGTAACATGGCGTCCATGTACGGAGTTGGCCAAAGTGGTTAGAATATTCCGAGCTTTTCCCCTAAGCAAAGGAGATTTAGTCAGTAATGCCTTTACGTCTATGGTTATTTGGGGCCGTAAACGAGAAATTGCCCCTATACACCGAGAAGCACGTGTCTTGCTTGTATAGGCATGAGAGAGAGAGAGAGAGAGAGAGAGAGAGAGAGAGAGAGAGAGAGAGAGAGAGAGAGAGAGAGAGAGAGAGAGAGAGAGAGAGAGAGAGAGAGAGAGAGAGAGAGAGAGAGAGAGAGAGAGAGAGAGAGAGACGGATAGGAACAAAGTGATATTGGTTACAATAATGGCCTACATACTTGCAAAGCCATGTATGCACTTAGTCATGAATATCTCTAAAGTATACATGTATATACAGACAATCAATTATGAGTACAAATCTACTTCGGTCCTCGCTAAACAAACAGTTTACGGGGGTCAATAACCTCTCTTTATCCCCAAATAATTTTGACCTCTTGCGAACTCTGGGATTTCCGAGTGATATTTTAATATTAAAAATAATTGATGCAGGACAAGTTGGCGCCAGGAAAACAGGTAACAAAAGAAGTACCTCCTCATCCTATCATCTACCTGGACTTCCCAAGAAAACCGCGTCAAAATCCAATTTATTGATCAAGTCTTTTTGGCGCCAATCAAATCGCTCTGACTCACTCTACAGACTTCGTATCGAATCTTCAGGTAGGAGGCGACGGACGGCTGGCGACAATAAAATGAGATCTGTCTTACGGAATATATTCTTTGCAATTTAAAAAAAAAAAATCCTCAATTTTAATACGAATACGTCTTCGGGTGCATGGTGGCAAAACAAGGTTAAAAATAAATTTTATAAAATGAGTGTCACAAGTGTTCATCTAATTGTATATTGCACCAAAAATATATTAACTATCCATCTGGCGCCAATTCTAATCGTCCTGACTCACTCTTCAGACTTCAAGAGTTTTGAAGTGGAAGGCGACAGTTTACTGGCAACACATTCACAAAATACATTCATGGGTTAAAAACCAATATCTATAATAAGAGGAATAATCCTATGGCTCTTAACCACGAACAAAGTTTGCTGGCGGCTGGCGATATAGTGCTGACATCACGTGATATGAACTTTGGGTTATGAAAATCTCGAGTGTCAGTTCGTGAAGATACGGATACATCACAGACCCACATATCTAATACGGCACTTAAAGTTCACAAGGAAATACCAGACGGGAAAAAACGATCCTCTACTATTTCCCCAGTATAACTAGCAAACAATAGTACAAAAAATCCTTAACCTTAACTACTAGCAATAATTCATTTTGGGTGAATGTGTGCTTTGACACGGCCACCCCCTTACAGGAGGTATTAAGGCCATTATACATGTGCGTAATTTCTTCAACAAAGACTCGGTACTCGACCAAACAACACTCGAGTGAATAAACTAAAATCAATACCAACTTGACCCTGGTGAATTCGTACTCTAAAGGCTACAGAAAAGGCGTTTGCTGAACAAAGGCCAGTTAGACTTGTCAAAATAAATGGCTTTATATAAATCAAGGACTTTGTAATCAAGTAGAATTTATAAGTGAAAAATGAGTATAATAAGGTGCATGAGAGAAATGTGCTGGACTGGTTCTCATTAAGAGAGAGAGAGAGAGAGAGAGAGAGAGAGAGAGAGAGAGAGAGAGAGAGAGAGAGAGAGAGAGAGAGAGAGAGAGAGAGAGAGAGAGAGAGAGAGAGAGAGAGAGAGAGAGAGAGAGAGAGAGAGAGAGAGAGAGAGAGAGAGAGAGAGAGAGAGAGGAAAAAAAGTCAACTTCTCCCCTTATCTGGCGATGTGATAAAGTGTGTAACGAAGGAGAAAAAACCCAGAAGGAAACGGTTCAACCAATTAGACGATGACTGCGTGACCCGCCTAAGGAACAGAACCCTCGGGTCCCCTCTCCCCTCCTCTTACCAAAAAAAAAAAAAAAAATACACTTATGAATACTGTGTATACGTGCATGAATACACGCTTGTAGTGCATACTTGTGCATCGAAATACACTATGGTACTTTGTTTATCTGTGTGATTGAGTGATATCTAGTATTTTCTGACACTTATCATATGTGTGTGTGTGTGTGTGTTCGCGCGCGCGCTCGAGGGCAAGAAAAAATATGGTGTGGCTACTATTTCCTACAAACATTTTTCTCCCATCTATATTGTAAAAAAAATTTCCATTTCTTTTCCAAAAATCCACCATCACTTTCTATCCCTCTAATATATACTAACTACTACTATCTCACCCAACCATCCTCTCACTATTTCCTCTATCCATCTCTCCACGTATTCAGTATTAATCGTCTGTCTCTCTCTACACTATACCTTTCCATTTCCTATCCCTTCTACCCCAGTCCTATCCATTATGCCATTTCCCTCGAGGTCCTATGGGTCCCATAAACTGACTACTGACTGACCCTCCCCATAGACAGACACGCGGATAATCTATCTTACAGCCTCTTCCCCATAACCCCTAAACTTATAACGTGATCAGTGTTCCCAGAGCACAAACGGCCACTTCACTCATTATTATTAGCAGCAGTAGTAGTAGTAGCAGCAGTAGTAATAGTAGTAGTAGTAATAGTAGTAGCAGCAGTAGTAGTAGTAGTAATATCGCAATTTTTATTATTACGGATGGATTCGGTTTTACGTCACAAACTCCCCTTTTCTACTAAGGGCTAGGACGGTTGCCTTCTTACGAAGGACTTGTTTTGGCAGATGTAATCGCTACCCTGAGTGTATGGCAATTCTTATTATAAATAGTGGTATATGAAAAAAAAATACCGCCCTTAGTCTTCCCTTCATACAGGGGCGAGGCCAGTCCACAACAATAACAAAAACAACAAAAATAATAATGACATATTATTACCATCGTCAATTACTGGGGTACTCGCTGCGCAAAGTTGATGAAAGTTACCAAACAAGAACACTTGACATATGAAACTGGTGATAAATCTAGATGGAGCGGGAAGAGGAGAAGAAAAGGGTGAAGGAAATTTTATTTTTTTAGTCACGTTCTATAAGGGAGAGAGAGAGAGAGAGAGAGAGAGAGAGAGAGAGAGAGAGAGAGAGAGAGAGAGAGAGAGAGAGAGAGAGAGAGAGAGAGAGAAAAAATTTGCTTCCACCCTTATGGCCTAGAGATGATCTAGTTAAGATTCTCCCTTAGAATCGCTAATTCTATATTCAAGAGCAATATCTCCCATTATAAAATGGGGTGGATAAGAAAGCAAAAACTTGACTCTAAGAGGGAAGAAAATACAGAGAACAGGCTTCCTAATCCCCTCACTCCACCCCATTTATCTAACTTTTACAGCATGCAAGTGAACAAGGAGGATGCATTCTCGACACTTCCCTCAGGAGGAAAATAATAATAATAATAATACTGATAATAATAATAATAATAACCATGAAACACATCAACCCGGAAGAGATGAAAAAATCCTTCGACCTTGGGAAAGGAATTGAAGCAAGCGATTTATCCAGTTTTAACAAGGAGCAAACCAGGGTAATATGAGCTTTATTTACTGATGAAATAATGATTTATCTGCTCTGACTGAAAGAATAATCGTATTTAGTGGTTTGGCGATGGAATATGAAACGCAATAACTGAGAATAATAATAATAATAATAATAATAATAATAATAATAATAAATGTCAAAGAATAGCCTCACTGTATTCCCTGCGTGTCGTAAAAGGCGACTAAAAGTGGACGGGGCGGGGGGACTAGGAATCCCCCCCCTTGTACCAACCTCCTGTGAGACGTCAAAGAAGAAGGGGAGTAGAGGGGAGAATATCTTCTCCCCAAACTGTTTTCCTTTTTTGATGTCGGCTACCCCCCAATTAAAGGGGAAACAGCCAAGGTATATGTAGGTATGTATGTAAAAGTAATAATTCTTAAGACCTTAAATAACTCAATAGGCAAATACAAGTAAAATTTGAAAAATGCACTGAATGGGTCAATATAAAAACTATTCGTTCTTGCGTCATATATTTCATCAAATACCAGAAAGAAAATTATTCTCTCATTCCAATAATTTTTCTTCGTCTATTACTTTCCAGTTTCTCCCAACGATGGAAACCAGGATCAAGTATAGATGAGAACCCCCAAGAACCCAATTAGTTACAGAACCTCAAACATTGCTAGGTTAGATTACGTGACTTGCCTTGTAAATATAAATACCCCAAGAGCACCCTGAGGTTACTCTAATTTTCAAATTTTAGTAACCCCCAGACCCATGTAAAATGAAATAACCCCTAAATAGTGAGGTCACTCGCCTTGTAAAT
>JAXCGZ010012264.1:30000-32500 GCA_037179515.1 Halocaridina rubra | reverse complement strand
TCTATGCCTACATCAACATCGAATATTTTTATGATATTCGTTACACATGTCTTCTTATCCCTTCACATCTGACAGGTCACTATGCACTCCCCATCTCTGTTTCTCTCTATGTTTTCTTCGTGCCCAGGCCCGATGAGGGTAGATTTTTTTTTTGTTTTGCCCGTCCTGGTGTCGCAATAAAAAAAAAGGACCAGAACCAGTACCTGGGAGATAATGTGGCACATAATGTGTTTTCTGGTATAATTTACTTTTATTTGTCTCTAGAGGATTGTTCATTCCTACCAAATTTGTGGGTAAATTATTCATCTTTCAGTACACAGCAGCACCGTCAGTTGCTAGGTATGATGCCCAAGCAATATGTAGAACCACTTAAGTTGCCATTAACAATTCAATTTTGCTTGAACGTGTCGCTAAAAAGGGGGGTAACTGGCTATATGCTCAGTGTATTATTACAGCTTTTGATACCATGCTCAGTAACTGACTTTTTATCCGAGTCATTAGAGGTCCTCTGGGGGTCTTAGTCTCTATTATGTGTGTGCAGGGATTATTCATTTACATTAGGCATCCTGAGGCTCTTTTAATTTTATAGAATCTTAAGGGATTATTCACTCTACAGATATTCAGTGGGGATTATTTATTTATAAAATGTGTTTTCAATGGTTATTCCATTTTACTCTAAGCTCTACAATTCATTCATTCTAAATAGGTATTCCTCAAATATGCTTAACTTTGCAAAGTAATATACTGCGAATATTAATTATTAGAAGCGATGTTCTGAGCTAAGGCGCCATCTCTCTAACAAAATCATCAAGTTAAGAAATTATAAAATAATATCCTGCAAAGAATAAAAAAAAAGCAAAAAACGGAAGTTTGAGGTTCATATTATCACTGAGCAACTAACATGACAATGGCCCGATTTCTTAAACAGTGTAAACCTAGGATACCATATTGTTAGTTAGCTAGAAACACACAAATGGATTTCATAAACGCATCTGACACTGTTCTGTGTATGGTTAGGATCCTGTACGAGATTCCAGCCATACACAGAATCGCGTCAAATGCGTTTATGAAATCCATTTGAGTGTGTCTAGCTAACTAACAATATGGTATCCTAGGTTTACACTGTTTAAGAAATTGGGCCAATCTTTCTACTGTTCAACGGTTCAGACATTCGTCAAACTACTGTTATTATTAAAGTTAATCCACGTTAAAAATAATTTAAAAAACTCACACGTTGGCTGACTAATGACACTAATTGATAAACTACTAATCACTTACCCAAACCAAGTAAGAAGGGATAGTTTAAAACTTTCACACGTATAATTCAAATGGATGTCAAGTGTTCAACTTCATTCTGGTTTAATGGTGCAATTTATAATATATTTTCATTTTAACACAGTCAATTACGTAAATTTATGCAATGTACACAAGATTATATAAATGCATAGCTTATATACCTCCTTAGCTCTTCTAATTATCCTCAATCTCTTTTGACATATTCTCTCTCTCTCTCTCTCTCTCTCTCTCTCTCTCTCTCTCTCTCTCTCTCTCTCTCTCTCTCTCTTCTCTCTCTCTCTCTCTCTCTCTCTCTCTCTCACATGTTTACCAACGTATTCCATAGGATGAAAACAGACACAACCTCCTGTAAAAGTGCAGCGAGAATTTTCACATGAAAACTGAACTTTATAAGACCAACATCAAAGCAGCCAGCCATTAAAATATAAAAGCTATATGCATTATATATATAAGAAAAATGTCTCTCCCCATTTAATGAAATTAGAGTATATAATACCATTATAATTTACAACAATACCTAACAAAATGTAACCTCTCAGAGGCGAAAAGAAAATTAGAAAAATGTCCAGTAAATGTTTACCATGATAGAAAGAACAAAAACTTCTTAAGAATGAAAATATAACAACCAAAATATTAAAAGAAAAGAAAAACATATGCTCTTTTAGACACGGCATAAACTTTGAATAAAATAATAATCATGATTTGTAATATAATTAAAAAATACAAAAAATAAATAAAAGAAAATTCATAGAAGCAAAATATATATTAAAAAAAAGCGCCTTTTCAAGAAAATATCACCAAAACATTAACTATCATTATTAAGAAATACGAGAAGACAGAAAAAGAAAAGAGGCAAGTTGAAGCAGCAAATGAAATAGTGGTAAAAGCAGTAGAAGCATTAGCGAAGACAGCGGAAATACAACTGAGATAGAGAAGAATTTAAAAGAAGGGAAAGGGTGAGAAAAAGAAAAAGACAGATGTATAATAAAGACTTTTCATATTTTTGCAATTAGGAAAAATTCCTTACAAAGAATGTTTATCTTATGGAGAAGCAAAGAGGGCAAAATACACTAAAATAACGATGCCAAAAGATGACACGTAATAAAATCGTCCTCATCAACTTTAAGAAGGGCCCGATTTCTTAAACAGTGTAAACCAAGGGTACCATATTGTCAGTTAGCTAGACACACAAATGGATTTCATA
>JAXCGZ010012264.1:10000-12500 GCA_037179515.1 Halocaridina rubra | reverse complement strand
CCAATATAAAAAAATCTTCTATTTCTGTTTACTGCTCTTATTTTTTTTTCTCATGAACCAGGCAATAGATACGTTGCTTATGCAATTTTCTTATTATAAAATTGCTTTGCTTATAAATTCTGTTAGATTATAAAAATTGCTCTTGCTGTGAATTTTTTTTTTTATAAATTTGACACTGCTGATATGTCATTAGCCTGTCTAGATACATTTCAGTAGCTTCTTTATTATTTGAATAGCTAAAATTCCGTCTCCTGAAAAACAAAGAATGTTCTGTAGATTGTTCACCATTTCCCTATTTTGCCCATAATATTACTCGCTTTATTTTTTGTTTGCTTCTGCATGTTGCACCTAAAATACTGTCTCTCCCTTGCATCTCTGCCATAATAGCCTGCCAAGGACCACCATTACAGTATCCCTCGAATTTTATATGAACAAATTACAGCCCTGAATATACATCCTACAGGGAACTGAATGATGACGTCACCAAGAGGGACGCATGATCACTCTCAATTGGCGGCCAATTGCTGATGATTCTACCCTTCACATTTCCTCTGCCTTTTCTTCACAACCTTCATCAGTTACTCGTAATCAGTCTCGTATCACTCTTTCTTCTACTTTCAACTCTGATTTGCAGAGAGTATCTGAGTGGGACACTAAAAATTTAGTTAATTTCAATGCCTCCAAGACAGTTTCTGGCTTTCTCTTTATCTTCTTCTCCTCCAGATAACTCTATTGTCTTCGAAACTAATGAAATTTACCCTTTTAATTCTATCAACATATTAGGAATTCATATAGCCTCTAACTTGTCTTGGAGGAATCACATAATCCCAATTTCTAAATCTTCATCCAAAATAGTGGGAGTTTTGTTTCGTTTTCGTCATTATTTTTCCTCTTTACATTTACTTAAAATATATAAATGTCTTATCCGTCCATGCTTAAAATACTGCTCAAACATCTGGGGTGCTTCTTATTATACTTATCTCCTTGATAGGGTTGAATATAAGGCATTAAGACTCATTACTGATTCTTCTCTTACTTCTAATCTGGATTCTCTCTCTCTTTGCCGTAAGGTATCTTCCCTATCTCTTTTCTATCGTTACTACTTCTACCGCTGCTCTGATGAGTTGTCGAGTTGCATCCCTCCCCCACTGCCGAGGCCGCGCAACACTCGCCAAGCGGCCTCATTTCACAAGTACTGTGTGGAGATTTGTAGCTCGCAGGATTGGTCGGTGCAACGACTGCTTCTTCCATTCTAACTCCAAACTCTAGAACTCTCTTCCTCCTTGTGTCCTTCCTAATTCTTATGATCAATCATCCTTCAAAAAGCAGATCTATTGTCATCTCAGGGCCTAATCCTCCATATATCTTTGTCCTCTGTACTTTGACTGTTTTTTTTCTGTCTGTCGATTTCCTTTGAGTGACATTACCTCATCTCTGCCTTGTCCTTAACCTTTTTCATTTCCTTCATCTTGGTATTTTCCTTTATTGATGATGGCAGTTTTTTTGCCTGTCCCGGTGTCACACTCATAAAAAAAATCCCACAGGCAAGATCTCGCCTCAGCAGTCCCGCTTACTTCAAACCTTTTTTACGTGGCGTCTTCACAAGAATTCTTCTGGTACAAACAAAGTGAGAGATAGTGTAAGGTAAAGCTCGTTGGTCAAGCAAATTGGGAATTCGAGAAACTGATTACAATTTGTTGCTGGTCAAATCCTTTACTGGTCAAATCCAAAGAATCTTTTCTCAAATTCCATTCATATACAAAAAGAACTTTTGTAGATTACCTAACCGGAATCTAATTTGCCAAATTTAATTCCTTGACCTAGAAATTACCGCCGATATACATTGATAAGAAATTTCTTTCATTGAGGGTGCCAAACTAAAATCTCGTCCTCAGAAGATTGCTCATTACCACGTACAAATCTATCCCTCCTCCTTACAAATTCTAATCTCATCTCACCCCTTTCTATTATCGTAAATAAAGTGTTTTACGTCAATACTCGTAAATAAAGCGGTTTTTTTTCTATAATTTGCAAATAATTAATAATTTAAATAAATTGTTTTGCTATAAATTGCAAATAGTTGATAAGATAAATAAAGTGTTTTTGCTATAAACTGCAAATAATTAATAAGTAATTTTATCTTTTGGTATTGCAAATATTTCCTTTTAACCACACTTTAATGAATACATATTGTATTCATCTTGCTGTTTCTTCATATATTGGGAATAAAGTGTTTTGAGATGAGCTACAAATTCTTTAAAAGGTGTTTCTGAACTTTTTGCACTGCAACTATTTCTTGCTAACCAAAATTGAATGAATACATATTTATCTTGTAGATTCTCCCTTTATCGTAAGTAAAGTGTTTTATCATATAAATTGCAAATATTTGATAAGAAATTTTGCCCTATTAGCATTGGAAACTTTTACATTTACCACATTTTAAGGAATACATACTGTATTTGTCATGCTCATTCTTCAATTATTATGAATAAATTGTTTT
>JAXCGZ010012264.1:0-7500 GCA_037179515.1 Halocaridina rubra | reverse complement strand
TCTCCTCACACCCGTTCTTGCTCTCACCACTTCATTCCTAACCCTATCCAACCGAGATACACCAATCATACTCCTCAGGCATTTCATCTCAAACACATTTAGTTTCCGTCTGTCACCTACTTTCATACCCCATAACTCTGATCCATACATCACAGTTGGCACAACCACCTACTCATGCAAAACTTTCTTAACATTCATTTCCAACCCTCTATTCTTCATCACTCCTTTCAATGCACCCAACACTTTACATCTTTCTCATTCACTCTGTGACACACATCTTCTTCCATTCCACCATTTGCAGCTATAACCAAGCCTAAATACTTAAACTGATCAACTTGCTAAGGTGTCTCTCCATTCAACATAACATTCAATCCAGCACCATCCTCAATTCTTGTACACCTCATAACCTTACTCTTTCCCACATTCACCCGCAACTTCCTTCTCCCACACACCATTCCAAATTCTGTCACTAACTGACACAGCTTTTCCTCTGAATCTGCCACCACCACAGTATCATCTGTAAACAGCAACTGATTCAGCTCCCACTCGTTATCATCCCCATCTACCATTCTCAAACCTCGACCACGCACTCGCTCATTCACTTCTCTTACAACTCCATCAATATAAAAATTGATCAGCCATGGTGACATCACACATCCCTGTCTCCGTCCCACACTCACTGGAAACCACTCACTCACTTCATTCCCTACCCTAACACAAGCTCGACTGCCCTCATACAAACTCTTCACTGAATGCAACAATTTACCATTAATTCCATATAATCTCAAAACATTCCACATTGCCACTATATCAACTCCATAATACGCTTTCTCCAGATTCAGAAATGCAAAATACACATCCTTACCCTTTGCTAAATATTTCTCACATAACTGCCTAGCTATAAAAATCTGATCTATACAACCTCTACCTCTCCTAAAACCACTCTGCACTTCTGCGATCACATTTTCTGTCTTATCCCTAATCCTGTTAACTAACATCCTACCATACACCTTTCCTACCACACTCAACTAACTTATACCCCTCAAATTACTGCATTCATACATATCTCCTTTACCTTTGCATAGGGGCACTATACAAGCAATCACCCATTCCACTGGCACCATTGACAACATAAAGCATATATTAAACACCCTCACTAACCATTCCAATTGGGTCACACCCCCTTCTTTCAACATCGCTCTCACACCATCCATTCCAGGTGCTTTACCTGCTTTCGCTTCATCAATCAGTCTATGTTTCTTATCTACTATTATGGGAAAATGATAATCAAGATCAATATTTATTATATTTGTGTAATTCTCCACATGTTGGTCACATGATCTCCATCAGCGATGACAACCTCAGAAAACAGATAATTCAAGTAATGCCACTTTAGCCACCCTTGTAAGCCTGTCATAAACAACACTGATATCATATTATGCTTATCAATGCCCATAGATACATACAACAGCAATATTTATTTCAAGCAGAATATGAATGAAAAAAGTTGAAGGACGATGTTAAAAGTGGATTATATTCTTCTCCATTTTATAAACACAGAGAGGCTAAATGGTAAAGTGGGAAAGAACCACAACTGTATCATTTTCAAAATATAATTTTTGTTTTGGCAAATGTAATGCATTTAAGGAACTTTCTTTTTTTTTTTGCTTTGTCATATAGATGTCATTTTGGGTTTTCCTCTAAACTAAATTAAATTCTTGCAGACAATACAATATTTTGCATTCTGCCTCACTTAGACCGTGGCCACCATGGTCGAGTGGTAATGCTTGCACATTTGGTTCGTTAGGTTGAAGGTTAGCGGCGCACTACGGCTTGAGGTTAGAGAGGGCATTCACTCAGAGCAATGGTCACTCTTGCTAAATCCAAAAGTCTTTCGCAAGAGTGCACCGTCCTAGCTTTTAGTAGAAAAGGGACTCCGTGACATACAGCTGATCTCTCCTTCACTTATATTGTACACAGACCTATTAATTTACTTTGAAATTACAGATATTTATTTTTTGTGTGACTCCAGGATGGGCTGAAAATAAATAAATAAATAAATCTGTCCTCATCTGACCTTGGCACGGCGAAAACAAAAGTAAAGAGAAACAGATATAGGAAGTGTTGTGACTTGTCATATGTGAAGGGATAATAGATGTGTAACGAATATCCAAGATTCTTCGGTGTTGATGTAGGCATAGAAAGATAACCGTAACTGAAGGAAGACTTAACACTGAACTGTCCTAGACAGTCCTATTTAAGTCCAAAAGTCACTTCAGCTGTAGTATCGCAATGGCCGTCCGGTGCCATAGGCCAACCTACTACCTAATGACCAAATTTAGCCTTGCTCCACTTGCATTAATCATAAGGAATTACAAAGCAAGTATCTAAGTAACATTATATCGTGCAGTGAACGAAATTGCAACCCCGAACAATTGGTGAGGCGCAACGCGTTATCATCCATTAGTGTATTCTCTCTGCGTTAATATCTGCCAACTACAGTTTCGCCAAGGTAATTACTATCAATAAGTGGAAATATAAGAGGTATATTTTGCTTTTATGGTTGTTAAAAAGTGGAAATGCGCCGTATAGCAATAGAAGGCACTATTGTTAGTACTGCAAGCTCACTGTGGGCTGCAGTAATTATACTATTTAATCTTAACCTCATGGGCTACACTAATCATAAGGAAGTAATATATACAGGCTGCAACGAACGGAATGGAATGCTGCACCATAATCTAATATAACATTGGCAAACCAGTTTCACCAAACACAATAATAACTGAGTGAATGAGTTTGGTGAAACTGAAGTTTACAAATAATAATGAAAGAAGTTTAGATGTAACATTTCATTTTGTTCGTTGCATCCTGTATTTATCACTTTATTATGATTAGTGTAGCCGATGAGATTAAGATTAAATACTGTAATTACTACATTCTACAGTGAGCTTACAATACCAACGACGGTTCCTTCTATTGCTAAATGGCTTATTTCTAATGTTTTGACAACCACGAAGCACAATATTCTGCTTATATTCCCAGTTATTACTGGTAATTGTTTTGTGAAACTGTAGTTGGCATATATTAACGCGGGGTGAATGCAGTAATAGATAAAAACGCTGTGCACCTCACCATTTGTTCTGGATTGCAGGTGTAATATTGCTTAAATAATTGTTGTCTTCTTCCTTGTGATTAATAAAACCCAAACAAGGTTAAATTTAGATATTGTAAGTGTAAAAACTCTATTTTAAATATCTGTAATTTCAAAGTAAATTTATGTCTATGTACGGTATAAATGAAGCAGAGGTCAGATTTACTTCACGGACTCACTTTTCTACTAAATAGAAAGAAGGACGGTGCCTTCTTGAGAAGGACATTGGCATTGACAGGTGTGATTGTTACTCCAAATGAATGCCATTTCACTTTGATGCCTCAAAGCTGAGAGCGCTACCAATTGCATTTTTGCTTTAACTAATCAAGATACACTTTTAATATTTATAGAGTAGATGTTAATACTTCACCGCAAAATCTTTACTTTCATTTGAATATTGGAATTTTTCAGAGTGTAGAGATATGCTGAAATTTTCCCAGAAAATATACAAGATTATTTACATCTGAGGATACATTCTAGCAGACGACTGTTTAAAATTGTCTGAATGGGTAAGTCCTTATAAAAAAAGTTTAAATACTCTGACTCTTTGGGAAGAAAAAATACAGAGGAGGGGATTCCCAGTCACTTCGCTCAGCCACATTTAGTCGACTCTAGCGACACAAAAGAAAGCATGGAGTAAGTATTCTAACTTATATATATATATATATATATATATATATATATATATATATATATATATATATATATATATATATATATATATATATATATATATATATATATATATATATATATATATATATATATATATATATATATATATATATATATATATATATATATATATATATATATATATATATATATATATATATATATATATATATATATATATATATATATATATATATATATATATATATATATATATATATATATATATATATATATATATATATATATATATATATATATATATATATATATATATATATATATATATATATATATATATATATATATATATATATATATATATATATATATATATATATATATATATATATATATATATATATATATATATATATATATATATATATATATATATATATATATATATATATATATATATATATATATATATATATATATATATATATATATATATATATATATATATATATATATATATATATATATATATATATATATATATATATATATATATATATATATATATATATATATATATATATATATATATATATATATATATATATATATATATATATATATATATATATATATATATATATATATATATATATATATATATATATATATATATATATATATATATATATATATATATATATATATATATATATATATATATATATATATATATATATATATATATATATATATATATATATATATATATATATATATATATATATATATATATATATATATATATATATATATATATATATATATATATATATATATATATATATATATATATATATATATATATATATATATATATATATATATACATATATATATATATCATATCATATCATACTATACTATACTATATCATACTATATCATACTATATCATACTATATATATATATATATATATATATATATATATATATATATATATATATATATATATATATATATATATATATATATATATATATATATATATATATATATATATATATATATATATATATATATATATATATATATATATATATATATATATATATATATATATATATATATATATATATATATATATATATATATATATATATATATATATATATATATATATATATATATATATATATATATATATATATATATATATATATATATATATATATATATATATATATATATATATATATATATATATATATATATATATATATATATATATATATATATATATATATATATATATATATATATATATATATATATATATATATATATATATATATATATATATATATATATATATATATATATATATATATATATATATATATATATATATATATATATATATATATATATATATATATATATATATATATATATATATATATATATATATATATATATATATATATATATATATATATATATATATATATATATATATATATATATATATATAATATATATATATATATATATATATATATATATATATATATATATATATATATATATATATATATATATATATATATATATATATATATATATATATATATATATATATATATATATATATATATATATATATATATATATATATATATATATATATATATATATATATATATATATATATATATATATATATATTAACCAAGCAAGCACATTATATATGTGAAAACATGAATCATTTTTTTTTTACCCCGACCGGGACTCGAACCTAGTACTTATAATTACTAAGTCAAGGCGCTACCAACTACACACCACAGAAGGTATAAAAGGAATCCAACCTTATAGCTTATATCTGCTATACTTAGGGATGAAGGCATTCTAAGTGAATGCCGCTATGTTCATATTACAGATTCCCCAACCTCTCTTGTGGCTTCATTTTTGCATTTAATTCAATTCCCAATCTCACTCAGGTCATACAATAACCAAGCAAGCACATTACATATGTGAAAACATGAATCATTTTTTACCCCGACCGGGACTCGAACCTAGGACTTATAATTACTAAGTCAGGGCGCTACCAACTACACACCACAGAAGGTATAAAAGGAATCCAACCTTATAGCTTATATCTGCTATACTTAGGGATGAACGCATTATAACTGAATGCAACTATGTTCATATTACAGATTCCCCAACCTCACTCGTGGTTTCATTTTAGCATTTAATTCAATTCCCAATCTCATTCGGGTCATACAATAACCAAGTAAGCACATTACATATGTGAAAACATGAATAATTTTTTACCCCGACCGGGACTCGAACCTAGGACTTATAATTACTAAGTCAAGGCGCTACCAACTACACACCACAAAAGGTATAAAAGGAATCCAACCTTATAGCTTATATCTGCTATACTTAGGGATGAATGCATTCTAACTGAATGCCACTATGTTCATATTACAGATTCCCCAACCTCACTCGTGGCTTCATTTTAGCATTTAATTCAATTCCCAATCTCATTCGGGTCATACATTAACCAAGCAAGCACATTACATATGTGAAAACATGAATCATTTTTTTTTACCCCGACCGGGACTCGAACCTAGGACTTATAATTACTAAGTAAAGGCGCTACCAACTACACACCACAGAAGGTATAAAAGGAATCCAACCTTATAGCTTATATCTGCTATACTTAGGGATGAACGCATTCTAACTGAATGCCACTATGTTCATATTACAGATTCCCCAACCTCACTCGTGGCTTCATTTTAGCATTTAATTCAATTCCCAATCTCATTCGGGTCATACAATAACCAAGCAAGCACATTACATATGTGAAAGCATGAATAATTTTTTACCCCGACCGGGACTCGAACCTAGGACTTATATTACTAAGTCAGGGCGCTACCAACTACACACCACAGAAGGTATAAAAGGAATCCAACCTTATAGCTTATATCTGCTATACTTAGGGATGAATGCATTCTAACTGAATGCCACTATGTTCATATTACAGATTCCCCAACCTCACTCGTGGCTTCATTTTAGCATTTAATTCAATTCCCAATCTCATTCGGGTCATACAATAACCTAGCAAGCACATTACATATGTGAAAATATGAATCATTTTTTACCCCGACCGGGACTCGAACCTTGCACTTATAATTACTAAGTCAAGGCGGTACCAACTACACACCACAGAAGGTATAAAAGGAATCCAACATTATAGCTTATATCTGTTATACTTAGGGATGAACGCATTCTAACTGAATGCCACTATGTTCATATTACAGATTCCCCAACCTCACTCGTGGCTTCATTTTAGCATTTAATTCAATTCCCAATCTCATTCGGGTCATACAATAACCAAGCAAGCACATAACATATGTGAAAACATGAATCATTTTTTACCCCGACAGGGACTCGAATCTAGGACTTATAATTACTAAGTCAAAGCGCTACCAACTGCACACCACAGAAGGTATAAAAGGAATCCAACCTTATAGCTTATATCTGTTATACTTAGGGATGAACGCATTCTAACTGAATGCCACTATGTTCATATTACAGATTCCCCAACCTCACTCGTGGCTTCATTTTAGCATTTAATTCAATTCCCAATCTCATTCGGGTCATACAATAACCAAGCAAGCACATTACATATGTGAAAACATGAATC
>JAXCGZ010012263.1:17500-33655 GCA_037179515.1 Halocaridina rubra | reverse complement strand
TTTCATTTATAGAATTCGAAAAAAAAATATTATATATATCCTAGTTACTGTAAACATAAATTGCAAAATGATATCACATTAAGTCCTCTTCCCATCTCCCACGCCAAATATGAGGCCTTATTCGAAGGACCCTGAGATTGCATGGCACCACCACTAATAATAGCTGGCATAGAGTGCAATTTATAGTGCCACATCACCGTAGATACCCGCGATGAAGACAGGAATGACCAAGTAAAGGAACGCCTAAGAATATAAAGGAACCCTTAGGAATGGGAATATAGCAGCATTTACAAACATGAAATGGTCGTTTGCAACACTTCAGTGGATGTGAAAGTGTGTGTTTCGTTCTACTTCGTTTAATAATATCACCCATTACTATTACAGGTGAAATGTCTTCTCTAGTTCGCTCGCAGATCTGGTTACCTGCTCACCTGTCAAATCTTAATTAAACGGCATTGTGCTCTAATTAAAACAGGAAAGGGTGCTTGACATAATCTCTTTCCTCGAAATGAGAGGTTAATGGTATTTTGAGATACGCATTTCTGTCACTTTATTTCTTTGGAAATAACGAAAGTATTACTGCCTCATTAGTTTCCCTATACTTGTAATTACTTTAGGCTTGGCATTAGCTTTTCCTCGAAGTGAAAATTTAATGAAATTCTGAGATATACTTTTCTGGAAAAAAGACCTTTTATTTTCTGAAATGAGTAAAGTATTATTTCCTCTACATCATATATTAACTTCCATACACTTCAAATTACTTTAAGCTTGGGATAATCTCTTCATCGAAATGTAAGCGAATGATATTTTAATATATACTTTTCTAGGACAAAAAATCTCCTCATATATTACTACTTCTACGTCAGATATTGATATACAAGCACTTCAAATCACTAAAGGAATTATAAACTTAAAATATCATTAACTGAGGGAAGGGGGGTTGAAATGCTTCCTCCGTGTTCCCCTGCGTGTCGTAAAAGTTGACTAAATGGAGCGGAGTGAAGGGACTGGTAACCCCCTTTCTGTATTTACTTCCCACAAAAAGTCAAAATATTTTCTTTGACTCAGCCACCCCCCTTATAAGGGGGAATATGGCTTTGGTATATGGATGGATTAACAGGAAACAATACCACTTATAAAGTCAGATTGTAGCTTCCGAGTGATCGGATTCGGAACGACAATCAGGTAACGAGTGTCATTTGGATCTGATTGGGAGATGAATAAATTAAAGCTGGCAAGAGATCCCATTGAGTTCAGTAAAGAGCTTTGATGAAAAGGATGTTTTCCAGGGAATAGCATACATCAAAGAAATAAATCACAATTTTTACTTTTAACCCTGGATAATTGTACATTTTTTTTAGTCGTGATGTTCAATTACGGGTGTGTTTGTGCATGTGTGAAAATCCTTTATTTTTCTTTAATATTATATTTTCTGATTGTAAAGTGTATAAATGCATTTTTATAACAGAACTGCATATATTCCAAGTGTGTTAATACGTTGAATACACGCTTGTTCAAAATGCATTTTTTTCTTTTTAACCCAAGGAGGTTTTGCATAGTTTCTAGTCGTAGCGTTTAATTGCGTATATGTATGTGTACAAATAGATTTTGTATAGAGGAACAGCTAATATCTTTATGTAAAACTACATTGCATATACGCTTGTTATAATGCAATTTTACACCCAAGGTATTGCATATTTTCTACTCGTGTCGTTTAAGTGCATTTATGTATGAATATATTTTTATAAATGAACTGCATTATTTCTAAGTATAAGCTTGCACGATATCTAAGCTTGTGTTACAAATTATTACACTGACCAAATAAATGTTACATTTTAAATAATATACTTCTGAAATGAGAGAATAACATTTGAGAGACTAAGAAATCAAGGGTAAGAGATGGTGGATAATAAAGGCATCAGATTTGAGATTACAATTTGGTTATTTGGCGAGATGAATTACGTCTGATTTTACAAGACTTAAAATGAAAATTACATTTTATTAGTGATTACATATTACAATAAAAAATAATGCTTTGCGCAAGAAAATTAAAATCACATTTTCGCTGTGATAAAAAATTACAAAAAATAAAGTTTCACAGTATTGTAAAAAATAGTAAATGAGATCGTTTTAAGTAATCTTTCTAGTTTGTTCGTTAGTTGGTTAATCTTCAAAATAATTTCATGGCGAGATTTCTATTAAATTATAATCAGGAACACAGTTCCCTAAAAATTAAATTTTAGCCCTGAATACATATAACGAAAGTTAAAGGTGTTACAAGGAATAAATAAGATTTTTTAGGTTCTCTTCAAAATAATTTCATGGCGAAATCTTAATTAAATCTATACTTGGCAAAACTTGTTTTCTTTAGCTAAAAACAGTATATTAATATATCTATTTCTTTATATATTAAATCACAGATTCATGTCTTCCTTATTTCCTTAGTGAGTGAGAATTTAGGTCAGTCACTTATTCAAGTAGGTAGGTAGGTAGGTAGGTAGGTAGCGATCTCACTAACTAATTTCATGTTAATTAGAGCTAGAACTCTGCTCCAAACATAATTAAAAAAAAATGCAGCCTTAATTACCTTAAATCTCCATTTACACAGTTAATTGCAATAAGAGAATGTTCTCTTGAAATTCAGGTCGTATCGTCAAATGAGTAAATGTTATTAAAATTGAAGTCATTATGTGTTACAAGAGTTAATAAAGTCGGTTGACCTAATTATCTATTTGTGAAAGACATTCTCATAAAAAGTCAACAACTATATAATAGATTTTAGTATATTACAAGGATAATGCGTTAGAAGACTATAGCACATACTATGTGTGACATTACTAATCCCCATTCGAATGAAGAAGAAAGGCTGGGGCCGGGGAATTAGGCTAGATGCCTTTCCTAACGTCAAGAAGTGTGTTCAAACACGAATTTGTCAACAGAAGTGCTCTAATAACAGCGTTACAGCAGTCCCCTCTATTGGCACATATCCCCCTAATAAGAGAAGTACATTGTACTTACGAGTATATTCATCCATCCATCTTCAGAGTTACCTCTGATGATGGACAGATAACCATACTCGCAAGCACTTAGCTATGCCATGGTTTCCAATTTTCCCTTCCCAGTAAAAAATAAAATAAGACAATATTCACTTACTTCTCGTGAAACTGATTCATAAATGTGTGTGTGTGTGTGTGTGTGTGTGTGTGTGTGTGTGTGTGTGTGTGTGTGTGTGTGTGTGTGTGTGTTTGGTTGTGAGTGGGTGTGTGTGGGGTGTGTGAAGCTGAATACTCCATTAGTCTTAATAACTAAGATTTATATTATATAATAGTAATAACTGGGAATATTAGAAGACTTCCTTATGAAATATTAATAACCTTATGCTAAAAGGTGTCAGTTAATTTAATCTGTAACGATTTTTCATCTTTTTCGTACCTTATGGTAATTCTAGTCGCAATGTATTATGTTGGAATGGGATTATATGGCACCGCCCTTTTAGTGCTAAACTGTTTTGGCGTTGTCCTTTTGGCACTAAGCTGTTTTGGGTAGGTTAGTGTTAATTAACCTATTTATTATTCATTTGTCACTGTGGCTCAAGCCCTAGCGTCCGCAACTCTGAGGCGTCAGGTCGAGGGTTCGCGCACCGTCACGGACTGAGATTAGCAAGGGCATGCACTCAGGGTAACGATTACATCTGCCAAAACAAGTCCTTCTCAAGAAGGCAACCGTCCTAGCCCTTGGTAGAAAAGGGAGTCCGTGGCGTAAAACTGGAAAATTATTCATTAAAGGCGCCATTCACGGTAACAAAAGGGCCGAGGCAAAACGGCGGCGCCAAAAAGGCAGCGCCAAAACGGTGGCGCCAAAAAGTACCCTAGCCTCTTATATTTGTAAGCAATATGTATTAAAAAGAAATGATATTTATCCTTAAAAACTATCTTAGTAACTTCTTTTCCTACTTTGTTTTCTTTTAATTCTATTATTTCTTCAATATTTTTGTTTATTTTTTCTTCTCGTCATTCTTTTTTCTCTTTCTCCATCCTTGTACTTCTTTTTCTTTTCATTTCTTCCTCTTTCTTCTTCTTCTTCTTCTTCTTCTTCTTCTTCTTCTTCTTCTTCTTCTTCTTCTTCTTCTTCTTCTTCTTCTTCTTCTTCTTCTTCTTCTTCTTCTTCTTCTTCTTCTTCTTCTTCTTCTTCTTCTTTTATGTCTTCTCCTTTTTTCCTCTTAATTTCTTTTTCTTCTCTTCTTCTTCTTCTTCTTCTTCTTCTTCTTCTTCTTCTTCTTCTTCTTCTTCTTCTTCTTCTTCTTCTTCTTCTTCTTCTTCTTCTTCTTCTTCTTCTTCTTCTTCTTCTTCTTCTTCTTCTTCTTCTTCTTCTTCTTCTTCTTCTTCTTCTTCTTCTTGCATCATATACTTTCGTATCCGACCCCCCCAAAAAAAAACCTGAAAGTAATTGGCTTAATAATACAATGAAAAAAAATCAACAACAACAACTAATAATTGGAACCTCTTCTACTAACCCAACAGTAGCTTCAACAAAAAACGGAGGTGAAGGTGAAACACTATGCAAATATCAATAAATTCTAGAGGCCGCGGTAGCTCAGTGGCAAAGCGCGTAAGCTGGGAGATGAAGAGCCTGACCAACGAACGTAAAATCCCGCCATGGGGGTTAAGAATGGCATACAGCTTCAACCCCCCAGCTCCAACCTGTCATTGTTCACCTCCATTCGAATGGGGACAAATATTGACATATTAAAACAAGTACAAAATATTATTTAATCAAAATTGCATCATCATATTTGCCGTATGCAATGCTCTACAACATTTTACAAACAACAAATGCTCTTCATAACAGTTTACCTTTTTTTTTTTTGACAGCGAATAGCTTTATGATTAATCTGAAGAACTCAATTTCCACTGTAAACAAAGCCGGGAACTACCTTTTCCAATAAGTTCTTTGAGTGACAAATGACAAGCATTTCCTAGTAGAACATGATAGTAAAAATCATCATAAATATTAATAAGTTTATTGTGTTTGCCCTAATCGTTGAGTGATTATCGCTCAACGATGATCGTTCATGGCTCAACGGTGATTGTCTAGAGCACTAAGTTTTTGTTTTTGAATGGGGCTGTTTTGCATCGAGCGACTGCCTCGGCAGTCGCTCGATGCAAAACAGCCCCATTCAAAAACAAAGAATTGGCACTCTAGACAATCATTTGACTATCATCGTTGAGCCGTGGACGATCATCGTTGAGCGATAATCGCACTGAGTAATATATACCTTTAGGGTAAACAGTCGGTTGGGGGATAAATCAAAGAGATTCAACGCTTCCAATACGACGAATTTGCATCGTTTTTGTGAGCTTATGAGAGAGAAGACAATTACTTTTCAAGTGCATATGGGTGCCTGTGTACTTTCATATATTCATCTTTTCCTTTTTTGATTGCTGATAGGGTCGTATGTTATTAACTTACATGATTTAAAAATTGTCCATTTTATAGTGATCTGAATACATACATGCATACATACATACATACATACATACATACATACATACATACATACATACATACATACATACATACATACATACATACATACATACATACATACATACATACATACATACATACATACATACATACATACATACATACATACATGCTTGCATACATACATACATACATACATACATACATACATACATACATACATACATACATACATACATACATACATACATACATACATACATGCATGCATGCATGCATACATACATACACACATACATGCATACATACATACATACATACATACATACATACATACATACATACATACATACATACATACATACACAAATATGAGCCTCCTCTTGCTATGTATATTGTATATAAGTACCGTATAATAACGCAGAAATAATAATAATAATAATAATAATAATAATAATAATAATAATAATAATAATAATAATAATAATAATAATAATAATAATAATAATAATAATAATAATAATAATAATAATAATAATAATAATAATAATAATAATAATAATAATAATAATGATAATAATAATAATAATAATGATAATAATAATATCAATAATAATATCAATGATAATAATAATAAGAATAATAATAATAATAATAATAATAATAATAATAATGATAATAATTTTATTATTATTATTACTATTATAAAAAAAATTCTTACTCCACAAAGCATAAACTGAATATTCATACTTTGAGTCCAATAGAGTCTCGAATAGATTGAACAAACTCTGGATCAGTTTCAGTTCTTCTAATTTCATCTCTTTGATATTTCAAGATGTAAACTTTTAGAATATTTCCAGAGAGTCTCCGAAGGTATTCTTTGATCTTTTAAGTACCGGCAGCTAGAAAAAAACTATTGCGCGCGCACGCGTGCGCGCGCGCGCGCGCGCGCGCGAGAGAGAGAGAGAGAGAGAGAGAGAGAGAGAGAGAGAGAGAGAGAGAGAGAGAGACTATATACTCCAACCTATATATACTTCATATACACGAAAAAAGTGTGTATGTGTGTGTGTGTGTGTGCGTGTGTGTGTGTGTGTTAGAGAAAGAAATCTCACAATAAGTATAAAATGTGGTGGTGGTAGTAGTAGTAGTAGTAGTAGTAGTAGTAGTAGTAGTAGTAGTAGTAGTAGTAGTAGTAGTAGTAGTAGTAGTAGTAGTAGTAGTAGTAGTAGTAGTAGTATAAAAATTGATGATACACAGACATACTGGCAGACATAAAATTTCTATTTTTTTTTTATACAACACACCAAATGATTACCTTGTTTTATCCCTGTCACAACAAACCTTGTGCAGCAAAACAAAATTTAATCTGGAGAAACCCTTTGTGGCACTAACTTGGATAATTTGTTTGCGGTTCTCTCTTTGGCTCTCCTATTCTTCAGAGTGCCGCGCTCCTGTGCCACATTGAAGAGAATACATTGGAAGAATCACCTCCTCTTCTTTACTTTCAGCTTTCACTTATTTTGATATGGTAGCTGTTCCGTGCTAGCCTTTCCCATTTTTTCCTGTCTCATTTATCCTGGTCCTGTAGCCCCTTAACGCGCATAGCATATTCTTTTTCTCTTTTCTTTTAGTGGAACCGGAACAGGCTAGAAAATTGCTCTCATCGGGCCCGGGCAGCAAGGAAAACAATGAGGAAGAAAATATAGAAGCTAAAGACAAGACAGAAATAAGAGAATGATAAACAAAAAGAAATTGAAAGGCTGGAAGAATAATCGATGTAACGAAGACCTGGCGACATGGCAAAATTAGGCCCAGAGATGACGATAGATCTGGTATTTGAAGGAAGAGAGGTCATAAGAATTAAGGAAAGACAGAAGAAGGACAAGAGTTCCAGAGTCTGGAGGTGGAGGGAAAGAAGCAGTCATTGCACCGATCAATCCGTAAGCTACAAATCTCCATACAGTACCTGTGAAACGACGCCTCTTGGGGAGTGTTACCTGGCCTCGGCAGCGGGAGTGTGATGCAACTCGCCGTGTTATCATTTGCTATATCATCTTTCCAAGTCACTTGCTTTCTTCTAGTAAGAGTTTAATTTACTCATATTCTCAAGGTACAGAGCATTTAATCCCGTCACTATGAAAATTGGTGAGCGTAGTTCCCGATCTCCTAGTTGCAACAGGTGATCTTTCTTGAATAATAAGAATATATAAGCCAGGAATATATACGGTTACTCTCAATGAAGTCATTATAAAAACAGTACTGAACGTGGTTCCCGCTTTCCTAGACACAGGTAGTTAATATTTACTTCAATAACAAATAAATAAAACAATGTACGCATGCCCCTTATACTACTTATACAAACACACACAGTATACCATTCAAAGAATGGAGTCTCTCGTGGAATATTTTCTTCATGAACTGATGCTTTGGTAAGGTTCCCCATCATACGCCTCCAATGTGTAAAAAAAAAAAAAAATCGACTCGCAAAATGTAAGAAAAATGGCAATGCTGGTTAGTGGCTGTTTTGTAGCCAGGTTGCCCTTGCTGACACTAACTCCCGCAACTGACACTTAACGTTTTCTATAAAAAAAAAAGTAAAAAAACCAGCTTTCCTGTGCAAAAATGACGGTTTTTATTCCATCCGAATCTTCTCGACTAGCGCTGGTTACTGGCTGAAAGTATCACGGCCGGATTCCCTTCCTGACACTAACTGTCACTACTCATCCGGGCTCCGGATAGGAAACGAGTAATTCTGTCTTGCTTCACAAGTGGCAGGATTAGAAAACATATTGTGAGACATGTTTTTATAAAAATTAATATGACAAGTGGTAGAGGACGTCCGTCGGGAAGCGAATACAGAGGGCTTGATCCCCCCGAGGGGCTATAGGATGAGCATCCCGACTTAATCCCTTAGCTCCAATTTGTCTGTGCCCACCCCAATTCGAACTGGGAGAGATTTGGGACACAAAGCGACGCATTATGGAACAATCTTACAATCAGAGACAAATTGCGCTCTGAAGTATAGGTGGTCACAGTTTTTACGTCACGAACTCCCTTTTCTATTAAGGGGTAGGACGGTCCCTTCTTGCAGAGGACTTTGGTTTTGGCAAGTGTGATCGCTACCCTGAGTGAATGCCCCTTCTACCCCAGACCGTGGCGTGTCTCAAACCGACGACCTGACGAATCAAAGTCGCGCGAATGACCACTCAGCCACACGCATTCCATATTAATAAGAAGAAAGAGTGACAAACAGACCTAAAAATAAAATGCCATTTGTTGTTATTTTACATAAAATATTTACAAAACTCTAATGGAGATTTGACATGTATAATGGGATCGCTTTAATCAAGCCAAAACGCTCTGGGTAACATTTCCTATTTTTTTTTCTTTTTAAATGGGGTGTGATAAATTTAAATGGCTATAAAAGATCAACTTTTTTTATGCAGTGAATATTTTATCCATTTTTTGCACTATATGTTTACTAAACATATTCATATAATGTATTTTAAGATCAGTTAAATTTTCAAGTATATCATAAAATAAAGAGAAAATATATTGCTTTTAAAATTTAATTCATTATAAATTCTTAATTTTTTAGTTCAACATTTTAGCAAGCAAACTCGTGAAATTATACGTCAAAAAAGTCAATTCTTCATAGCATATAACCTGCCCATTAATTTAAAAATTTTCAATGCAAAAGCACGAATTTACAGTACAAATAAAACCTCACTTCTACATATAATGACCTTTAAATGACCTTGCAAACTAAATATTTAAAATCGCATTATATAAATTATTAATATATAGAATTCATGCTGTCAATTGCCTTATATCATTACTGACGCGTAGAACTACTGCGTAATAAAAGTGTATTTCAAAAGTAAATAATAAAAAATTTTAGGAAACAAAAAATTTATTCATTAAATATTCATTCATAATATGATAAACTTTTGAATGTATTACATAAATATTTATTAAAGGCTTTTAAAAACCAGTCTTTAGACTAAGCCCCGTCGTAATTTTATTTCTGCCTTGTCCTCAAGTTTCCACTTTTTCTTCGTCTCAGTGTTTTTTTGGTGCCCAAGCCTGATGGGGGCAATTTTTTGGCCTATCCTGGTGTCACATTCATAAAAAAATTAAATAAATAAAATTAACATTTCATACCATTTTTCAGTCAATGATACAATTCTTGAAATTCTTTCGCATGATAGTTCGCTATGTAAATACCTTTCTTTATTATAACTCAAATAAATAAGGTTCTCACTTTGTTATTTTCTCTAATGTACAGCTTTCATGGTTATTTGAATCCGATTTTCATAAATTATTAGAAACTACAGAGACTTTGCGATATTTCTTTATAATTCGTCCATTTGTTTCCCAGTTATCGTTTGGGTTTCATTCAAATTGTATTTTCGATCTAAAGTTCCTCTTTTCTAGATAACCTTTACAAAATTTTATTACTATTCGTCCATTAGTCCTCCAGTAAATCCTTCCAGATTACATCATTTTCGTAATTTCAAGCTCTTTATCACATTTCCTGTTATATATCCGCCCATTATCATTTCCAGGTTTCGACCTAATTTCAATCGAGTGCCACCAAGTGTCTGAAATGGTGCCATGTTTGGCACTATTCTCTTTATGCCGTACTTACGTACGTTTATGAAAGTCCTTATGAGCAAATATTTAATCAGGACTACGATAATCGGCTCAAAGTTGTTTCAACAATACGAGTACTTTCGGTAACATTAATGATCCAATAATTTCTTTAAGAACATAGGAACACATTATAGAACATTTAAAGCATAATTCTCACTGGTATTTCCATAATTGTTGTGTGCACAACACTAACATACAGCGCCATCAGTGTTGGTTCTGTAATTCCAGTTTGCAGAACAGTGAGGGATCCTATAATTTCATTATATAAACACTTGAAGACTTGATCCTTATTTCATAACATTATTTATATTACTATAGTCATCAATTATAATCTCAAGGACTGCTGAATATACTACTTCCTCACTCGCTTCTATGAGATACACTTGTTGCTAATATCTCAAATACAGACATAAAAATATCTGATATATGTACAGAAGCTGTGATGAACAATCCTATGCATCACAAGAGCTGTTATGTACAAAGGAGAGATAAATTGCTATTTATTATTTCATCATGATTTTAAAAATAAAAGACTCACATGTTTGTGTGGGGCTCTGACACGTGTATTGTAAATGCTGTAATCTAGTCAAAAAGTTTTAGTTTTAATTCCAATAAAAGGGCTTCAGTTGGAAGTACAATACATAAATAATATTTTTTTTTTAAATTCAGAAATATGTATTTATCATTTATACAATCTATTTAAAGGTACTTAAGTGGAGTTTTTGCATAAAATAATGCATTTATTTTGTAAATATTATTTCTTCATGTAGAAACGATATAGCCAATAATTTAAATTGCAACTATTTCTTCTCTGCAATGTTATATTCATCCTTAATATTTGTAAAATTATTCTAAAGATTCACTTCGACCTAAAAAAATTTAAGAGATATAATTAATCTGTCTCTCCCTAACTGTATACTACAAAACTCCTTTAACTTTGAATTTATCATTTCTCTTCGCTACAGAGTAATAACAGTATCTAATTAATCTTTTTTCCATTTGGCCTTCCAGTAATCCTTCCAAGTTAATTTCATTTCATATAACCATACTTGTTGTCAATTCCAGTCAGCGACCTAATTGCAATCTACTGACACAGAGTGTTTAAAACAGTTATGTGTTTGGTAATATTTCCTTCATGACACAATTTCAGTGTTATATACACAGGTCATTACGATCAAATATATAACTGAAATACGAGAAGGGAACTCAGATGTGTTCCTGGAAACGATGACTCTAGATAGCAAATGTGTTCTATAATTTCCGTATGAAGAACACAGATACATAATATAGGGTCATTTGGTGTCATTGGTATTCTTATTACTCTGTATATAGGACACTGAAACACATCGTCATTATTGATGTAATTAAATCTACAATTTAGAGAAAACAGTGAGAGACATCATTTTTGGGCTCCTAAAGCACCGAGAGAGCTTAGACAAAACACTGAGAGACATCACTGAGAGAGATCATCTTAATTTCTGTTCCTAAAATATCCGTGTGAATAAAACGGAAGACATCGTCCTCATTGATAGCTGTATGATTTCCGTTTGCAAAATACTGCCAAAAAAATTCATCACTCCTGGTAAATGGTCTTGAAATAATTTGCATGTGTTAAATACTGCAAATGAAAAATTCCTTTGATGTTCCTGTGATTTTTGCACTCAGACGTCTAAAAGACATCATTTCAAGTCTGTGAATTTCCACATGATGATAAGCTGATGTTAATGTAGATATTGTCCAAATTACTGTTTCTGAAATTTCAATCCTTCTTTTTCTTTCGACTTATCTCATTAGGGGTCGCCATTGTGGATCAATCGTGTCCATATCATCTTATCCCTTGCGTCCACCTCATTCACAGCACAGTTCCGTATGTCCACCTTCATCACATTCCTAATCCTTTTCACTGGCTTACCTCTCACACTCCAGCCAAGCAGGTAATGGCTGGGCGAAAAAAAAAAGAATAGTATTGTCATTAGCGGTGTTTCTGTTATATCGATATAAAGAACATTAAAGACATTGTTTCCATTTGTGTTTCAAAACTTTCACTACGCAGAACATGGAGACACATTGATGATATTACTGTTCCTACTATTTTCTAAAGCTAATTAGTAGAGATCATCCTTACTGGTGTTCAGATGCCCGTATGCAGAACAGTTAAAGACGTTCTCATTGCTGCCTGTATATGTTCTTGCTACAGAACACTTTGAGGATATCATCTTGCTAATTTCCAAAATATTTTTTTTATTTTGATGTCAATAGATATATTTCTTATTCAGTGATATTATACAGGGTGGTGAATAATCTTTTACCTGGGGCTAGTCATCCACACTGAAAATTGTGAGTTACGATAAAATTTTACTGTTTCAGCAATACTATAATGTGGTAAAGTGTTATGTACTATTATCCGTTGCTTTTATTTCCCCGACACAGTTAAAAAAATTTTTTTCAGTAGGATTCCACAAAAACATGCGATTTTAAGTGACTTCTACAGAAATGGGTAGTGGGGTTCGTCCTTTGGACGTTAGTCTTGGTCATATCTCCAAATTATATGAATACAGCATTAGATGTGTGACCTCCAAGGTGGAGTTGCATCTCTGTAACCTCGAGTTTACATAAAATTCAAAAATGGCACACCCCTGCCTCTCTCATCAGACACCTGGTAGACCTAAGTCTGTTAGTTTGACGTTCTGAGAATGATTCTCAGCAAAAAAGTTCGTCCAATTTCATCCTTTGACCTGCGTTTCTTGTGCCAACGTTAGTCACCATTAGGCTGCCAAGCCAATCCTGGCACTACTGTTTGGTCCACGGCTTCTCATTTTATACAGTATGAGTAACTCTTAACAGAGGGCTTCCCTCTTTCACCACCCAAAGGACGTGCACAAACGTACTTCATATTGAAAATTGAAATAAGATATGCAGAATGAAATTCTTATAAGTGAAATATTGTCATATACGAACTCTAGCGATTGGATGAATAATAACCATAAAGGAAATCTCTTCTTTTTATGTTATTCCTTTTGTTACAAAAAGTGACGTGGAATTTGCGCTGCACTGAAGATAATGTGATCTGTGATAATGTTAAAGGTATTTTCAGTATTAAAGGGGAGAAGATTTACAAAGGAAATGTATCCTTGCTTGCTCTTTTAAGTGTCACTATTAATCCCCATTAAGGGGTGGAATGATAGGTTAGAGCTGGGGAGCCAGTGATAGATGCATTCCTAACGCTCCGCGGTCAACTCGATCACGGTCTGTCACTTCCTGATTAGAGTTATCTAACCACTGCCTTAACGCGGTCCCGAAAAAAATAAAAAGGTAACGTGACTGTGCTTAAAAAATGATAGGTTATGGAGGTAAAACAATAACAGTGTGTACAAATATTACAATATTCAAGACCTCACAGTAATTACGTTTACTCCTGTTTGACCAAATAAATGCTCGGGTAAAGTACCTCGAGCAATCTAACCTTGAATTTTGTGCAACACTTGTAAAATAAAAGAAAAAACATTTCGAAATGACACTCGCAGGGATCGTAATAAGATTGAGTAAAAAGGCGATCAGAGGGTAGTGTTATATACGTTTTAATATTGTATACAAAGTCCAAACCCTTCCTGTTCAATATCGAAAGCACACACAAAACAATATTGCATCACAAAGGATTTCATCATCCAGGAGTGGAGAAGTGTCAGCAACTAGTTATATCATATGATCAAAGTGCCTCTGTAAAGTGGCACTTATGGCACTCTCACCAAAAAATATGATGAGCTTGAAATAAGACAAACGCTTTAACCAAACAAATATTAAAACATGAGTATGGCAACAGGTCATTCCTCGTACAAACACTCATAACGATAGAGAAATTAAATGTATATATATACACATATATAGAGAGAGACATTATTATATAGGCAAAATATAGGACATGGCCTATATATATATACATAGTAGTTCGCGACCTGGACAGAGGTAGGTTAGGTAATAGCGATACAAAATGTCGAGATATATCTGTTGATAAGCTACGGAAAGAAAAAAAAACAGACTATATGTAAACATCTATCTAAACAGAAAATATTCCAGGAAGGAATGACTGTGTTGCCGAATTCCTCGCACGGGAACCCATGTCAGATTAGCAGGTTACGGTGATTACAATATCTTCGCTAGTTCGAGCTTCTAAAAGGACAAAATTGACCTCAATCATCAGGCTTAAAACACAAACTAACAAGGTCATACTGAAATTCATATTAGAATAAACAAAACATACGAATGTATATACTCAAACTGGTAAAATGCTTGTATCCATAGACATAATTTTCACACACACACACACACACACACACACACACACACACACACACACACACACACACACACACACACACACACACACACACACACACACACACACATACACACACACACACACACACACACACACACATACACACACACACACACACACACACACACACACACACACACACACACACACACACACACACACACACACACACACACACACACTGCGTCTACAGTACCCGATACAGGCATAAGTACATCCTTATAATTACCATTTAACATTGATTCTCATTTAAGTTTTTCTTGCTTTTTTTTTTCAATTCCGGCTGAAGATTATACGCCTGGAATTGACATGCAAATTATTGGGTTTACAGGATCAAAGGACCTCCCCCACGAGTGAGGGAGACTGGGAATGAGGTCACAGGAAGGGGGGAAATTATAGCAATAATGATATTTCATTATCATACAATTGGAAATAAAAGTCTCGTACTTTAGTGTAGGGGTTAAAAATAGAGAAAAATGATAATGACTAATTCAAATTAAATCTTATCTCATTTGTTAAAATTAAGTCCTTCCATTATCATATACACATTTATCTGTATTTGGTTAGCATAAGAACTGATTAAAAAAAAAACTTTTAATACTCTTAAACTGTATATAAAAAAAACTATTTAGGACCACTGCTAAAAATATTTGATTATTACTAAAATATATTAAAATTACTCTATATTGGTTGGCAGTAAGTATGTTTAATAAACTTCAATTAATAAAAAAAAAAAACTAGAAATTTAACACTCAAAAAATGGAGAACTGAATAAAATTTGTATATAACAATTACTAATATCAAACAATGCTGTCTACATTTCGTCGAATGCTAATATCATTAAACATGATTCGTATGTACACATACAATCAAAATTTTAATATTATTTTTTCTGCTCTTGCAGCTATGAGACAAGAGAAAATTATGAACAAATACTGCAATATCAAGAACAAGATTGAATTGTTAATGCAATAATCATCAGTGTTCTGAGCTGTATATTTTATACATTATAAATCAATGTTACTATCATAACAATATGTATCTAACGTTGATAAATTAAGTATATATAAGCGCATGTGTATGTATGTATGTATGTATGTATGTATGTATGTATGTATGTATGTATGTATGTATGTATGTATGTATGTATGTATGTATGTATGTATGTATGTATGTATGTATGTATGTATGTATGTATGCATGTATGTATGTATGTATGTATGTATGTATGTATGTATGTATGTATGTATGTATGTATGTATGTATGCATGTATGTATGAATGTATGTATTTATGTATGAATGTATGTATGTATGTATGCATGCATAAAATTAAAAACTATTATTTTATACATGATAAATACATCTATATTCAGAATTCATGAATCACAAACTAAATACAGTTATATTCAACGCCGACATTACCTAACAAGAACTAATAATTAGTATTAATTCTGAAATCCGAACTATATATTACTCTCATCTATAGACTCCATTATCTGATTTTTAAAATAAAAAAAAATTTAAAACCATATGGGAAGCTTTTTAGTTAACAATATGAATAATTATTAAACCCGGACTTTTGGTAAAAAGATAAATAAACAGATGTATAAAAATCCACCTTTGATCTATGTATGTAATTTGTTCATTGTTACAATATGATTCACAAGGGTAATAC
>JAXCGZ010012263.1:0-5000 GCA_037179515.1 Halocaridina rubra | reverse complement strand
TTTGAAGAATAAGAACTTTTGTGATATTATTTAGAGATGAGTTTTTTTAATTTTGCGCTATGCAGGTGAAAGTAAGAGTAAATTAGAGGAATTTGTGCTGTCCTAGAATAGGGAAGGTTTTTCAGTGTCACCCAAACGTAGCTTCAAGGGAGTAGAATGTTTGTTTGTTCGTTAGAATGGGACTTAGGACTGGTGAGACAGTCTGTGACCGCGCGGTCCAACCGAGATTTCACCTTTACTCTCCTTCAGAGAGACCGGGAAAGGGAAACCAACGTTGTAAATTAAAGGGAATTTTACAGAAAGGGGACGATTGTTTTGTAAGTGATGCAGCGAGTGAGGCAGAGAATGAGTATGAATGACTGGGGGTATAATGGGGGGTTGCTCTAGGGGGTGAAATCGCGGAAAGCACCGTTAGGAAGCACGATTGGGGAGTCTCTGCGAGGGTCGTTCCCCTGCTCCGCCAGGTTCTTCTGCATGCCATATCAGAGTATATTTATGGGAGGTGATGCGCTGTTGCAATATCTAGTGAGGGATATTTTTGAGAAAACGATTCTCCACCTGCCCAGATATGGTTGAGATGCCAAGTTTGTTTTATTTTTGTTTTGTCCCCTACTCCGCCAATGAGATTATTATTCGATTTCCGAGAGAGATTCCAAGATAGATATTACGTGATAAAGGACGTGAATCTATGAATGATACTTTATTTTCTTTGCTAGCTGCAGTATATACATTATTTGTCTGAAGAGATATGTTAGATTGATAAAATAAAAACTTTGCGAGTTTTAGCCATGATAATGTTTATCAAAATTATTTCAGCTTGGTCATAAAGAAAGAGTGAAAGCTGACACGAAATGACAACAAGAATGTTACACAGCTGTTTCCCGTATTCGAGAGAGCAGAAGTTGATCCAGAAGTCAAAAGAACAGGGGAGAAAACAGCGCCCACATGCGCACCCCCGTAAAAGCAAACAGACAGAACAGTTATAAGTCGAACTTCTCCCTGTTCTGGAGGAAATTCTGTTGTATAGTAATTTAAATAAGTCAAATTCGAGAGAGTAAAAGAATATATATATATATATATATATATATATATATATATATATATATATATATATATATATATATATATATATATATATATATATATATATATATATATATATATATATATATATATATATATATATATATATTCTGTTTGAATTGTTCATGTACAACTCCGTACGAGATTTTGAAACTTAAGCAAAATGCATTCTTTACTGTTGCTAATGAAATATACTTTTTGTTTTATTATTGCATACACAGAGATAGACTTTTTATATTCTTTGATACCCGTTCTTGTTATATAGTTTTTTGTATTGAAGAAATCTTTAAAATCTTAATTAAAGAGTTTTGAAAAGATTATCTAGAAATAATTATTGTTAATTACTGTTACTGTTATGAATTTAAAATTATAATTGAGCTAATTAAGATAATTAAGATTCTCAGAAATTATATGTTGAGTTTTAAATTTAAAATTAATGATATTTAAGTCATTATAAGATGTCTGTTAAGAAAAAGATATTTGTACTTTTGTTGATAGTAGTAGAGATATTGTCAGATATGATTTTAATCTTTTGCTTTAATTTCATCAGAGTGTGTGCGCTCCGACTCAATCCTCTGATTTTTAGCAAGAAAAGGATTGTCATTATAGACGAGGATGTGTATGCTGTTACAGTAAAGTCCTTAGCAATATTAAACAGAAAGGAATGGATTTATGCTTCGACATATCTGCAGTTGTACACTAAGTTCTTTTTGCTTTTGTTTTTGTTAATGGGGAATAAGAATAGCCCTCTGCCAATAAACGTGAAACTCTATCGATAGTCATTCCTCACGTTTGTTCACTTTCATTTGGTTATTTATTATTTTATTATGTAGAAATACTCCGCGACAATTTATTTTTTATTTTCAGTACAAGTGAAAGAAAGAAGCCCGTCTCGCCTGACCACAGGGTGGAGACCGCGACGTATTTCAAGGTCGCACCCGTCTCTCTCTCTCTCTCTCTCTCTCTCTCTCTCTCTCTCTCTCTCTCTCTCTCTCTCTCTCTCTTTCTCTCTCTCTCTCTCTCTCTCTCTCTCTACTCTGAGACTGAGATAAGCTCCTTCCGATACTACAAGAATGTTGCCGTCATTGATTCTTTTTTTGTTTTTTTTCCAGCGAAGCTAGGCGATAATTGTGCCTACATTTTATTGCAGTCGATAGATTGTTGCATGCTGTTATTGCATAAATACTGATAAGACATCGGTAGTACCGCCATGTGCATAAATATTTTTGCCACATGTCGCAACTGTTTAGAGAATAGATAGAACTCCCATTGACAAATTGTGGAGCCAGCAAGTTGCCACTTATGCTCTGTATATATACATATGTGATGACAGCAGGAATTTGAATAGTAAAAGAGACTGTGTTAGAATGAGCATTACTATGAAATATAAGCATAGAACTCTGTTCTTACTTCTGAATGCCAGTCTCCATTGTATATATATTGATATTTCTGATTTAGTATTTTTATTTTTATTTTTTATTATTCTTATTTTGATCATAATTATTAGTAATGTTCTTATTATGTTGACTGATATTGTTGCTATCTCTCAATGGCCTGTTGCTAACTATTATTTTTGAAATGAAATCAGCAGTAACCTGATGATTTGTATTTTTCATTTGAATTTATGCTTGATATTATTGTAGCCACTGCTAATAAGAATATTTCTTTAGTGGTTTTTCCCAGTATTTAATGATTGTTCTTTTTGATGTCTATAGTAGAGTAATGCTATGTAGCAGTTTCTCAGCTAAGCCCTAAGAATCTTGGAGTAATAATTTAGTTGTGTAGACACATAATATCCATTACCACCCTATTTCTAGGCAGCCCCGACCTGCAAGTTCTAAAAGTCTTTAGTTTTGTCCTCTCAAACAAGTCCCTGTTGCCCATTGAATAGAGATTGCAATCACTTGCAGTTGCAGGGGAGGCAAAGTATAGCCTCGATTACCAACGTATGGCCATTGTTGGTACCCAGAAGTCATAGGGAACCTTTCTTACAACTGTAGTAGTGACATAGGTTCAAATTTTCATCCCGAGGTCTGCTTCGGAGGTACGTGTGGATTGCCGTACGGAAGAGAAATCGCTGTGACATTGCAGGTCTCCTACGTGGTGGTCTTAGTCAAGATCGGCCGAGGGTGGGACGAGAAAGCCAGGCTGGAAGGATTAGAAAGGTGCATCGATCGCTTCCTCTTTGTCTTGCCTATCTTGGAAATGGAGATAATTTATGGTAGAGTACGAACCTGGGCCTGCAGCAAGGACGGCGGGGGAGTGAAAAAATGAAATCCCAGAGAGAAACCGTGGAATCGCGCCTAGCAAGAATTCATGAGCAAGGGACAGAGAAAACAAAAGTCTTTAACGTCCGAAAAACACTCTAAAAAGCCATGTAAACGAATTGATGAAATCCCAGAGAGAAAGAAGGGTATTTAAAAATCCCTTATTAGTTGTTGGAAAGAACAACCCACGCTTTAGAACTGAAAAAAAAATGGGAAAGAAAAGGTCCCCTTTTATTACTTGTTTTACCTAGTTTTAAGATAATTTTAAGCGACAACTCAGAGACTCCTTTAAAGATAGTTTTGAATAAGTGCCTTTGATGGATTGTATGATTTGCACCGACAGTAATAAGTTGTCTTCTGTTTAAATAATATTAGTGTTTTGCTTTAGCATTATCATTGTTTGAATCATGATTTAATCTTTGTGTTCATTGAGTTCTCATATCAGTTTGTCTCTGAATAGGAATTGCACATTGGAATGATGAATGTTTTCTGACTTTTCACATCGTAACCAATAGTTTGTTTCAGGAGTAGTTTTTAAGGCCTAATTTTAAGACAAATCAATGCCCCATAGTAACGATAGGAAGTTTCCATTTATGTTATTGTCTATCGCATTTTAAATGTTCTACATGATTTATCTTTTTACTGTAGCTAACCAACTTTTGTAAATCTTTTGAAAAAAGGAGAGAAGTAGACACAGTAACGTCATGATCTAAACTAACTTGTGATCTTAATTAGTATTTAATAATGAGTAGTTACACACTGAAATCCTAATGATTAAAGTTCATTGTATTTGTTGAATATAGGGATGTTTGTACTAAAGATTGTTTAGTGTTCATAGAACCAGGAATTCTTAGATGATAGCTTAAATAATTCGGCCCCATTTTTATTGTAAACTAGTGTTAGCTAGGATATATCCAAGAGCTCTCAAAAGATATCCCATGCTTCGACTGAAATAAGAGATATTTCAGTTTTGGTTGGGAGGGATGTCGTATGACTTCCGGTACGCTGAAGCCAGAATCTGAAACTTGTAACGGTTGGTCGAGGGCACAGATGTTTTATTACATGCCCTCACTTTTATTGAGTTTTGGGTGCAGAACATGCTTTCCTTTGGGACCACCGCGATTTATGGCTAGGCACCTGGAACAAATGTGGGAGGCTTGTTTTCTGCATGTACGGCCCATGTTTGTAGAGAGTGTCAAG
Source organism: Halocaridina rubra (assembly GCA_037179515.1). Taxonomy (NCBI): domain Eukaryota; kingdom Metazoa; phylum Arthropoda; class Malacostraca; order Decapoda; family Atyidae; genus Halocaridina; species Halocaridina rubra. The sequence continues at coordinate 450 of JAXCGZ010012263.1, read as the reverse complement.
GAGATATATGACCGGAACCATGAGACTTAGCATCTGGCATCGAGTACCCGGTGAGGATGAAAGGCCAGGAAGTTAGCTATTTCCTAAACAACAAAAAACACAAACATGTGGCCCATACATATGTACATGCCCTGGAGAGTTACCCAATAGCCACGCTCTGACCTGGAACTTTTCCGTTCTATAGGTTTGTTGAAACAGCCCCGCCCCGAAATAGGGAGGGACTCCACTTCGAACCTGGCGTTGATTTGCAGGACTAGATGTCAATCGAGTTCATTGGCAGGATTGGATGTCAAGCCACGCCCTGCCCCGGGGGTATTTCAAGAACCACCCAGGGCAGACACAGTTAGTTAGAACTTTGCCCGGGGCACGAATAGATCAGAGATTGTGATAGTCATAGGGTGGGGGCATTGAGTCGTCGGATGTGTTGTACTCTAGAATAAATTATGATAA
>JAXCGZ010012262.1:0-33686 GCA_037179515.1 Halocaridina rubra | reverse complement strand
AACAGGTTTATTACCTTTAAAATGAGCACTGTCATGAACTTGATTAAGACTAAAGCAATTATTGTATTTACATAATAATATGAAAAATTTCTACCTAATTCCTGTTTAAGAGAGACATTACAAAGGATTCGTGGAAAGGAAATTAATTTAATGGTCTTTTAACTCATTAACGTTTTTATTAAAAGTAAATTATTATATTTATCATTTGCTACCCCAAACGACTCATCAGCTTGTAAAGTAACTGATGTATGCGTTGTTTGTAAAACTATTCTCCTTTTAATATAAATATATTCTATATAATGTAAGTGAAATGAAACGAGAGAGAGACATCTTTAATTAACTCTTGTTCATTCAACCAAAACTACATTATTTATTGTAAAAATAATGGTTTAATTACAAATTCGTAATAATAATAATAATAATAATAATAATAATAATAATAATAATAATAATAATAATAATAATAATAATAATAATAATAATCTCCACAATCACCATCAAAGGAAAATTATTGTTAAAAATAATAATAATAATAATAATAATAATAATAATAATAATAATAATAATAATAATAATAATAATAATAATAATAATAATAATAAGATCTAAAGAGAATTTTTGGAATAGACATCATGAGAGTAATGCAGAGGTATATTAAAACCCAGCAGAGAGCTGGATATTCATTACACATCTTTTATAATCCCTTCACATCTGACAGGTCATTACACTCTCCATCTGTTTCTCTTTACAGCCTGATAAAGGCTGTTTTATTTTATAATTTTTGGTCCATCCTGGTGTCACAATGATCTAAAAAAAAAAAAAAATTTTTTTTTTTTTTGGGGGGGGCGTTATTCGCGAATTCCGAATTTTTTACTATTATTTTTGGGGGGCGTTATTACAATTTCGTGGATAAAAATATCGCGTATAAAATGAACAAGGTGTGTATATATATATATATATATATATATATATATATATATATATATATATATATATATATATATATATATATATATATATATATATATATATATACACCTTGTTCCTTTTTATTTGCGATTTTTTTATATGCGAAATTGCAATAACGCCCCGCAAAAATAATAGTAAAAAATTCGGAATTCGCGAATAAGCTCCCCCATTTTTTTTTTTTTTTTTTTTTTTTTTTAAGATTATTGTGTCAACAGGATGGACCAAAAAATGATAAAATAAAACAGCCTTTATCAGGCTGTAAAGAGAAACAGATGGAGAGTGCAATGACCTGTCAGATGTGAAGGGATTATAAAAGATGTGTAATGAATATCCAGCTCTGCTGGGTTTTAATATGCCTCTGCATTACTCTCATGATGTCTATTCCAAAAATTCTCCTTAGATCTTATTATTATTATTATTATTATTATTATTATTATTATTATTATTATTATTATTATTATTATTATTATTATTTATTTTTAGCAATAATTTTCCTTTGATGATGATTGTGGAGATTATTATTATTATTATTATTATTATTATTATTATTATTATATTATTATTATTATTATTATTATTATTATTATTATTATTATTAATATAATTATTATTACGAATTTGTAATTAAACCATTATTTTTACAATAAATAATGTAGTTTTGGTTGAATGAACAAGAGTTAATTAAAGATCTCTCTCTCTCTTGACCACTATTGTCTTCAGTGCCCCACAGTGAGAGATATTTTACCACGAGGTCAGAACTTAATACAGATCTGCTCGTTTTTACTTAATGATGACAACCTTGATGTTATTCTTGCTCGTTATCCTCACTTTGGTGGCCATTAATTATATTGAATTATACATATATTTTCTGTATGTTGCTGTATAATTCTGTTTGTGTGTTCTGTGTTTCTCTGAGCTTTACTTTTGTATATAATGTACTCTGTGCTGCCATACTGTGAGTTGTGTGTTAGTATGCAGCAATGTTTTATCAATGTGTACACCTCCCTGTAAACTATATTCTATTCTTGGTTATGTATCCATTTGAAGCATTATTTGTATGAATTCATGTAATGTCTGACGCCTTGGCGCAATAAATTAATTAAATAAAATATCTCCTCCTCTCTCTCTCTCCTCTCTCTCTCTCTCTCTCTCTCTCTCTCTCTCCTCTCTCTCTCTCTCTCTCTCTTCTCTCTCTCTCTCCTCTCTCTCCTCTCTCTCTCTCTCTCTCTCTCTCTCTCCTCCTCTCTCTCTTCTCTCTCTCTCTCTCTCTCTCTCTCTCTCTCCTCTCTCTCGTTTCATTTCACTTACATTATATAGAATATATTTATATTAAAAGGAGAATAGTCTTACAAACAATGCATACATCAGCTACTTTACAAGCTGATGAGTCATTTGGGGCAGCAAATGATAAATATAATAATGCACTTTTAATAAAAACGTTAATGAGTTAAAAGACCCTTAAATTAATTTCCTTTCCACGAATCCTTTGTGATGTCTCTCTTAAATAGGAATTAGGTAGAAATTTTTCATCTTATTATGTAAATACAATTATTGCTTTAGTCTTAATCACGTTCATTACAGTGCTCATTTTAAAGGTAATAAACCTAAGTTTTAATTCGTTTTTTGTAAAGAAATATGAGAGAGAGAGAGAGAGAGAGAGAGAGAGAGAGAGAGAGAGAGAGAGAGAGAGAGAGAGAGAGAGAGAGAGAGAGAGAGAGAGAAAGTAATTGGATACATTTTATTAACAAATTTGTCATTCAGAAACCAGATACAAATTTGAAAATTGAAGGAGGATGCAAAACACGTGTTCTGAAAATATTAAGAATATAAGAACATAAGAATAGGGGACACTGCAACATGCTTACTGGCACACATGAGGCAGTTCCATTTTTGAATGATATTTTCAGCATGTCTAACCTGTTCTATTCTACTCTACTTATTTATTCTATTTTTCTTTTTATGATTTTTCTAATAAACACTAATCTATTCATACCCACCCTACCTCTGTCATATGTCTATCTAATCTACATTTGAAGGTGTCTAAGGTATTGGCATTTATTATCCTACTAGGAATACTCTACGGTATTACCAAGCCAATTTTCACTAATTTCCCTTCTGAACCTAAATTTATCAAGATTAAATCCATTACCCATTAGGAGTTCTGGTTTGATCATGAATTTTTTAAACTTTATTAATATCACCCTTGTTAATCCCTTTAAACCATTTATACACCTCAATCATATCCCCCCTAACTCTGTGCCTCTCTAGAGAATGTAGATTAAGTTTTTTTAATCTGTCATATGGTAGATTTAGGCATTGCATAATTAATTTTTTTTTCGTTTTTTAGTCTTGCTTTGGTTATTTATAATTCTTATTTTATCTTTATATACATTTGCAGATAGAGGTTCGTTCTCCTGCATCCTCCTCCTCTTCTACCACATAAGTTACTTGCTCACTGCCTCCATGCATGTCCCAGTGTACTGTATAACTGTTGCCCACTGCATAATAGAGTAAAGTATAGTAATATATGATAATTTCTAGCTGTAAAGTGAATATGAATATCTTTTGTATACTCTTAAAAATAGATACAGGGTTTTCTGCTTTGCTATGTAGAAATAAAATATTTTTTTTACTTATCTTATATCTTTGGCATGGTGTGTCTATGTAAGGTTTGAAACGTATCTATGCCCTTTATCATTGTTTCCTATGGAAATTAACTCGTTTTTTCACGCGATTTTCCATTTACACGACACTTCTGAGAACCTATCTAGGCGTTATTTTGAGAACAAGGTGTATATATATATAAAATAACCAAATAAGTACATTACTGTATGTGAAAACATGAATTATTTTTACCCCGATCGGAACTTGAACCTGGGACTTATAATTATTAAGCCAAGGCGCTACCAACTACACCACAGAAGGTCTTTTTAGACCTTCTGTGGAGTAGTTGGTAGCACCATGGCTTAGTAATTATATATCCAAGGTTCAATTCCCAGTCGGGGTAAATATGATTCATGTTTTCACATATGGTAATGTGCTTATTTGGTTATTGTTGGTCCCGAATGAGATTGGGACTTCAATTAAATGCTAAAAACAAAACCACGAGTGAGGTTGGGGGAAACTGTAATATGAACATAGTGGCACTCAGATAGAATGCGTTCATTCCTAGTATAGCAGATATAAGCTGTAAGGTCTGTTTCCCTTTTAAGACCTTCTGTGGTGTAGTTGGTAGCGCCTTGGCTTAGTAATTATAAGTCTCATGTTCAAGTCCCGAGCGGGGTAAAAATGATTCATGTTTTCACATATGGTAATGTGCTTATTTGGTTATTGTTGGTCCCAAATGAGATTGGGACTTCAATTAAATGCAAAACAAAACCACGAGTGAGGTTGGGGGAAACAGTAATATGAACATAGTGGCATTCAGATAGAATGCGCTCATTCCTAGTATAGCAGATATAAGCTGTAAGGTCTGTTCCACTTAAAAGGGAAACAGACCTTACAGCTTATATCTGCTATACTAGGTATGAACGCATTCTATCTGAATGCCACTATGTTCATATTACAGTTTCCCCCAACCTCACTCGTGGTTTCGTTTTGCATTTAATTGAAGTCCCAATCTCATTCGGGACCAACAATAACCAAATAAGCACATTACCATATGTGAAAACATGAATCAATTTTACCCCGCTCGGGACTTGAACATGAGACTTATAATTACTAAGCCAAGGCGCTACCAACTACACCACAGAAGGTCTTAAAAGGGAAACAGACCTTATAGCTTATATCTGCTATACTAGGAATGAACGCATTCTATCTGAGTGCCACTATGTTCATATTACAGTTTCCCCCAACCTCACTCGTGGTTTTGTTTTTAGCATTTAATTGAAGTCCCAATCACATTCGGGACCAACAATAACCAAATAAGTACATTACCATATGTGAAAACATTAATCATATTTGAATGCCACTATGTTCATATTAGTTTCCCCCAATCTCACTCGTGGTTTCGTTTTCGCATTTAATTCAACTCCCAATCTCATTATAAGTCCCAGGTTCAAGTCCCTGTCGAGGCAAAAATTATTTATGTTTTCACATATGGTAAAGTGCTTATTTGGTTATTGTTGATCCCAAATGAGATTGGGAGTTGACTTAAATGCAAAAACAAAACCATGAGTGAGGTTTGGAGAAACTGTTATATGAACATAGTGGCATTCAGATAGAATGCGTTCATTTCTAATATAGCAGATATAAGCTGTAAGGTCTGTTTCCATTTTAAGGCCTTCTGTGGTGTAGTTGGTAGCGCTTTGGTTTAGTAATTATAAGTCCCAGTCTGGGCAAAAATTATTTGTGTGTATATATATATATATATATATATATATATATATATATATATATATATATATATATATATATATATATATATATATATATATATATATATATATATATATATATATATATATATATATATATATATATATATATATATATACATACACACAGGTATACCTCACCCAACGTCGTTAATTGGTTCCAGGAGAGATGACTTAAGTCGAAAAATGACTTAAATCGAATTAGCTTGTCTTTAGGCTAGCCTAGATATACAGATTTACTGTAGTTTTAGTATAGTTCGGTGGGATATGCCTTTTAAAACTGCTCCCAAGTCTTGGTTTTGCTTTGCTAAATTGTTTGTTCGGTTTTTATTATTTGATTTCTTTTTCTACAAATTCTTTTTATAAATTTTTTTTTCTTTGACATCTTTTTCACTACAATATCTAAATAATAATATATTAGCAATTATTTCAATTTTCTTTTCTATATATGGTTGTGCTAAAAAACTCTATTCTGTTCTTATTTGTGCATATGCTTTACAAAATAGTAGAAAATGTTCTAGGCTCTCTTCACATTGTTCACACGTTGGGCAGGTAGTATCTTTATTTTTAAATTTATGTACAGTAAACAAATTAATGAACTCTATTATGCCGGTGGCAACAGGCTTAGCATGGGACATGCATGGTGGCCAGTGTTGCCAGATAAAGTGGATGTTTTTATTTTCAAATGTATGGTACATTTTAAGATATATATTAATTACAAGATGGTAGTACTGTAATTTAAATAAAAATGTACTTCATCTTTAAGATACTTGAAATAACTTACCAGCTTACATGTATGTTTTTTATATATATAATTTCTGTCATTTATGTATTCTGGCAACACTGGTGGTGGCAGTTAGGATGAGGATGCATACGTTTTGTCACACTTCCGTATCAGCTGATGCGCCCGCACACGCTATTTCCCTGACAATATTATATTAAAAATATGTATTCTGTTTGTTCTTAATGCTTTTTGTCAATTTTCTTCATAATATCCGATCAAATTAAGCTGTAGAAGAGGAGTAGGATGCAGTAGAACGAACCTCTATCGGCAAACGTTTTGCTACTTCCGTATCAGATGATGCACCTTCACATGCTATTTCCCTGACAATATTATATTAAAAATAACTTTGCTGTTTCTTCTTAATGCTTTTTTACAATTTTCTTCATAATATCCGATCATAGCCAATTTATCGTCCAGCGTCATCGCATCACGCTTAGCACTTGTGCTAGGAATTTTCTTAGGTGCCATGGGGGCAAAATATAAGGTCACAAATGAATGAGCATGAGAGTAGCCGATAAACGGACGTATACCGTGCATAAACTAATCAATTCAAAACAGTAGCGGTTTCGCGGGAATGACGAGTGACGACGCCTAACGGTAGATATTGGAACTACTGTACGTATTTTAATAAGATTTTATATGCATATATTCTTATTTATTATACAATAACATGGTTTTATGTGCTTTTGTTTTTATTTATTGTACAGTAGCATGATTGCATGTGCTTTTAATGGTTTTCTAATGATATTATGTTTCCAATATTTGTAGCGGACATACGTAAAGTTGATTATAATGACATAACTTTTTTTTTAATTTTTTTTTACTTTTCCATATATTTTTTTGAAAACCGACGTATAGTCGAGAACGACTTAACTCGAAACGACTTAAGCCAAGGTATATATATATATATATATATATATATATATATATATATATATATATATATATATATATATATATATATATATATATATATATATATATATATACAGTGTTGCCTCACTTATCGCGGTAGTTCGGTTTCGGGACCCGCCGCGAACCAGGAAATCCACAAAGTAAGATCCGCCTATATGTGCATAGATATTTTAATATATTTTTACGTTTACACTGTATAAACCCTCCCTGCACAGTTAAAAAAAACACCCGTTTCATTATAAATAACAGCAAGCAACGTAAATTTTTATGAAAGTGATAGATAAAATTACAGTGAATGAGGTGATAATGACGTGACATACATATCATATACAATTATTTTTTCGTTTACGTACTGTATAAACCCTCCCTGCACTGTTAAAAAAAACACCCTTATCATTATAGATAACAGCAAGCAACGTAAATTTTTATGAAAGTGATAGGAAAACTTACCGTGAATGTGATGATGACGTGACATACATATTCATTTACAATTATTTTTTCGTTTACGTACTGTATAAACCCTCCCTGCACTGTTGAAAAAACACCCTTTACATTATAAATAACAGCAAGCAACGTAAATTTTTATAAAAGTGATAGATAAAATTACGGTGAATGAGGTGATAATGACGTGACATACATACTCATTTACAATTATTTTTTCGTTTACGTACTGTATAAACCCTCCCTGCACTGTTAAAAAAACACCCTTTACATTATAAATAACAGCAAGCAACGTAAATTTTTATGAAAGTGATAGATAAAATTACGGTGAATGAGGTGATAATGACGTGACATACATACTCATTTACAATTATTTTTTCGTTTACGTTCTGTATAAGCCCTCCCTGCACTGTTAAAAAGACACCCTTTACATTATAAATAATAGCAAGCAACGTAAATTTTTATGAAAGTGATAGATAAAATTACGGTGAATGAGGTGATAATGACGTGCCATACATACTCATTTACAATTATTTTTTCGTTTACGTACTGTATAAACCCTCCCTGCACTGTTAAAGAAACACCCTTTACATTATAAATAACAACAAGCAACGGAAATTTTTATGAAAGTGATAGATAAAATTACGGTGAATGAGGTGATAATGACGTGACATACATACTCATTTACAATTATTTTTTCGTTTATGTACTGTATAAATGATCCCTGCACTGTTATAAAAACACCCTTTATATTATAAATAATAGCAAGCAACGTAAATTTTTATGAAAATGATAGATAAAATTACGGTGAATGAGGTGATAATGACGTGACATACATACTCATTTATAATTATTTTTTCGTTTACGTACTGTATAAACCCTCCCTGCACTGATAAAAAAACACCCTTTACATTATAAATAACAGCAAGCAACGTAAATTCTTATGAAAGCAATAGATAAAATTACCATGAATGAGGTGATGATGACGTGACACATACTCATTTACAATTATTTTTTCGTTTACGAACTCTATAAACCCCCCCTGCACTGTTAAAAAAACACCCTTTGCATTATAAATAACAGCACGAAACGTAAATTTAAAAAAAATAATGAAAATACTGAAAATGTTTTTTTTTCAGTATTTTAATATTTTTGCTTATACCCATAAAATAAAATAATAATATAGCCAAAAAAAAGCCGCGATAGAGTGAGAACACAAACCAAGAAGCGCGAATAACCGTGGTAACACTGTATATATATATATATATATATATATATATATATATATATATATATATATATATATATATATATATATATATATATATATATATATATATATATATATATATATACAGTGTTCCCCAGGTTATTCGCGTTTCTTGGTTCGTGTTCACACTGTATCGCGGGTTTTTTTTTTTTAAAGATTATTGTGACACCAGGATGGGCCAAAAAATGATAAAATAAAACAGACTTTATCAGGTTGTAAAGAGAAACAGAGATGGAGAGTGTAATGACCTGTCAGATGTGAAGGGATTATAAAAGATGTGTAATGAATATCCAGCTCTTTTCTGGGTTTTAATATACCTCTGGATTACTTTCATGATGTCTATTCCAATAATTCTGCTTAGATCTTATTATTATTATTATTATTATTATTATTATTATTATTATTATTATTATTATTATTATTATTGGCAACAATAATTTTCCTTTGATGATGATTGTGGAGATTATTATCATCATCATCATTATTATTGTTATTATTATTAAGGGCTCATCATTGTTTGTACATCTGTTGGTTTATTTACTTTTAATAACTGTGTAAAATGCCCCTCCCTAGTTGGTTGGGACAAAGAGAGTGTGGGGGGTTGGGTAGAATAGATTGTTGGAGAGAGAGAGAGAGAGAATCTTTAAGTAACTCTTGTTCATTCAACCAAAACTACATTATTTATAGTAAAAATAATGGTTTAATTACGAATTTGTAGTAATAATGATTATAATAATAATAATAATAATCTCCCCAATCATCATCAAAGGAATATTATTGCTGCCAATAATAATGATAATAATAATAATAATAATAAGATCTAAGGAGAATTTTTAGAATAGACATCATGAAGGTAATGCAGAGGTATAGTAAACCCAGCAGAGAGCTGGATATTCATTACGCATCTTTTATAATCCCATCACATCTAGACAGGTCATTACACTCTCCATCTCTGTTTCTCTTTACAACCTGATAAAGGCTGTTTTATTTTAGAATTTTTGGCTTGTCCTGGTGTCATAATCATCTTTATTTATTTATTTATTTATTTATTTTTTTTTTTTAAGGCTGATCCTACTTCACGGTTTTCCTGGTTCGCGCCGGGTCCCGGAACAGAACTACTGCGAGGGAACACTGTATATATATATATATATATATATATATATATATATATATATATATATATATATATATATATATATATATATATATATATATATATATATATATGTATATATACAGTGTTCCCCCTGTCATTCGCATTTCTTGGTTCGCGTTCTCACTGTATTGCGGTTTCTTTTTGGATAAATTATTATTTTATTTTATGGATATATGCAAAATATTAAAATATTAAAAAAAAATTCTCAGTATTTTCATTTTTTTTTTTATTGAAAAAAACATATTTCTTTATCTAATTGATAAAACAAATTTATTTCCCAGCCTACGAATAATAAAACAGTAAAAAATAGTAAATAACATAAATTTAGATAGTTAGATAGATAGATATATTTATTGACCACCTCTTTTGAAAAGTACAGTATAATCTTTACAAAAGGAATATTTGGTCCAAATTACAATGAATAAATACGATAGATTTTGTACAATCATCAAATAAGTAAATGAATTTTAAATTAATATACATTGTGCTAATAACTGAATGATATACGTACGTACAGTATAACTCACAGTATTGCATCATGCGAAATAGTGTTCGATAGCGTACAATGTATTGGGGTCGCAGCTATGTGAGCTAGCATATATATTTATATTTCCAGTTGTTTCATGATTTTATTGATAAAAAAACGTATTTATTAGCTTAAGAATTATAAAACAGTAAAAAATAGTAAAAAACATAAATACTAACAGTATTGCAACATGTAAAATACGATACCGCTATCAGCGTTTCGGACAAAGACTCGTTCAGTCTAACTCACGTGTGCGCCGTTCACATTGTGCTTATTAAACGTTTTGCTTGTGTTCGATAGCGTACAATGTATTGGGGCCGCAGGTACGTGAGCTAGCATATATATTTATATTTCCAGTAGTTTCATGATTTTATTGATAAAAAAAAACGTATTTCTTAGCCTAAGAATAATAAAACAGTGAAAAATAGTAAAAATCATAAATACTAACAGTATTGCAACATGTAAAATACGATACCGCTATCAGCGTTTCGGACAAAGGGCTCCACCATCTTCCATTGTCTCGCCTCACTCGTGTGCGCCATTCACGTTGTGCTTATTATTATTAATATGTTTTGCTTGTGATTTTTTTACTCGCATATTTTAACCTTTGCAATGCCTCCGAAGCATCCTTCATCTTCTAAGGCTTCTTGCAGTGAGCCTAAGTGGCAAAGGAAAATGTTAACCATTGTAGATAAAGTGAAACTCTTAGATATGTTGAAAGAAGGAAAAAAGTTTGTGGATGTCGACCGCTATTTTACGTAAACGTAAAAATTATTGTAAAATACTGTACCTATGTATGTCACGTCATCATCACCTCATTCACGGTCAGTTTTCCTATCACTTTCATAAAAAATTACGTTGCTTACTGTTATTTATTGTGTAAAGGGTGTCTTTTTCACAGTACAGGGAGGGTTTATACAGTGTAAGCGTAAAAATAAATTAAAATATCTATGTACATGTAGGCTGATCCTACTCCGCGGTTTTCCTGGTTCGCGCCGGGTCCCTGAACCGAACTACCGTGATAAGGGGGGGAACACTATATATATATATATATATATATATATATATATATATATATATATATATATATATATATATATATATATATATATATATATATATATATATATATATATATACAGTGTTGCCTCACTTATCGCGGTAGTTCGGTTCCGGGACCCTGCGCGAACCAGGAAATCCGCGGAGTAGGATCAGCCCATATGTACATAGATATTTTAATGTATTTTTACGTTTACACTGTATAAACCCTCCCTTTACTGTTAAAAAAACACCCTTTACATTATAAATGACAGCAAGCAACGTAATTTCTTTATGAAAGTGATAGGAAAACTTACCATGAATGAGGTGATGATGACTTGACATACATAGGTTCCATATTTTACAATAATTTTTACGTTTACGTAAAATAGCGGCCGACATCCACAAACTTGTTTCCTTCTTTCAACATATCTAAGAGTTTTACTTTATTTACAATAGTTAACATTTTCCTTCACCACTACAAGAAGCCTTAGGAGATGAAGGATGCTTGGGAGGCATTGCAAAGGTTAAAATATGCGAGTAAAAAAATCACAAGCAAAACATATTAATAATAATAAGCGCAACATGAATGGCGCACACGAGTGAGGCGAGACAATGGAAGATGGTGGAAGCCTTTGTCCGAAACGCTGATAACGGTATTGAATTTTACATGTTGCAATATTGTTAGTATTTATGTTTTTTTTACTATTTTTTACTGTTATATTATTCTTAGGCTAAGAAATACTTTTTTTTTATCAATAAAATCATGAAACTACTGGAAATATAAATATATATGCTAGCTCACGTAGCTTCGAACCCAATACATTGTATGCTATCGAACGCAAGTAATACGTGAGTTAGACTGAACGAGTCTTTGTCCAAAACGCTGATAGCGGTATCGTATTTTACATGTTGCAATACTGTTAGTATTTATGTTTTTTGCTATTTTTTACTGTTTTATTATTCTTAGGCTAATAAATACGTTTTTTATCAATAAAATCATGAAACTACTGGAAATACAAATATATATGCTAGCTCACGTAGCTGCGACCCCAATACATTGTACGCTATCGAACACTATTTCGTATGAAGCAATACTGTGAGTTATACTGTACGTACGTATATCATTCAGGTATTAGTACAATGTATATTAATTTAAAATTCATCCACTTATTTGATGATTGTACAAAATCTATTGTATTTATTCATTGTGATTTTTACCAAATATTCCTTTTGTAAAAATTATACTGTACTTTTCAAAAGAGGTGGTCAATAAATGTATCTATCTATCTATCTATCTTTCTACATTTATGTTTTTTACTATTTTTTACTGTTTTATTATTCGTAGGCTGGGAAATAATATTTTTTTATCAATTAGATAATGAAATATGTTTTTTTTTTCAATGAAAAAAAAAGGAAAATACTGAGAATTTCTTCTTTTTAATATTTTAATATTTTTGCATATACCCATGAAATAAAATAATAATTTATCAAAAAAAAAAAACGCGATAGAGTGAGAAAGCGAACCAGGAAACGCGAATAACCGGGGTAACACTGTATATATATATATATATATATATATATATATATATATATATATATATATATATATATATATATATATATATATATATATATATATATATATATATATATATACAGGTATACCTCACCTAACGTCGTTAATTGGTTCCAGGAGAAACGACTTAAGTCGAAAAACGACTTAAATCGAATTAGCTTGTCTCTAGGCTAGCCTAGATATACAGATTTACTGTAGTAGTTGTATAGTTGGGTGGGATATGCCTTTTGCAACGGCTCCCAAGTCTTGGTTTTGCTTTGCTAAATTGTTTGTGTGGTTATTATTATTTGATTTCTTTTTCTACAAATTCTTATAATTCTTTTTTCTTTGATGTCTTTTTCGCTACAATATCTAAATAACAATATATTAGCGATTATTTCAATTTTCCTTTCTATATATGGTTGTGCTAAAAAACTATTCTGTTCTTATTGGTGCATATGCTTCACAAAATAGTAGAAAATGTTCTAGGCTCTCTTCACATTGTTCACACGTTGGGCAGGCAGTATCTTTATTTTTTACATACATACATATACCGTGGCTGTTTCCCCCTTAAATTGGGGGGTAGCCGACGTCAAGAAAGGAAAATTTGGGGAGAAGTTATTCTCCCCTCTACTCCCCCTCTTCTTTATTTTTTAATTTATGTAAAGTGAACAAATTAATGAACTCTATTATGCTGTTGGCAACAGGCTTAGCATGGGGGCCAGTGTTGCCAGATAAAGCGGATGTTTTTATTTTCAAATGTATGGTACATTATAAGATATATAATAATTACAAGATGGTAGTACTGTAATTTAAATAAAAAGGTACTTCATCTTTAAGATACTTGAAATAACTTACCAGCTTACATGTATGTTTTTTATATTTATCATATCTCTCATTTTGTCACACTTCCTTATCAGCTGATGCACCCTCACATGCTATTTCCTTGACAATATTATATTAAAAATAACTTTGCTGTTTGTTCTTAATGCTTTTTTTTCTTATTCTTATTCGTATGCTTGTTGTTGTTATTATTATTATTATTATTGTTATTATTATTATTATTATTATTATTATTATTATTACTATTATGACGAGTGACGACGCCTAACAGTAGATATTGGAACTACTGTACGTATTTTAATAAGATATTTATATGCTTTTATTCTTATTCGATAAATGCAAATGCCTGCTGCATTCTTGTTCTTATTCGTATTCTTATTGTTATTATTATTATCATTATTATTATTACTATCATTATTATGATGAGTGACGGCGCCTAGCGGTAGATATTGGTACTACACCTAGTTCTCAGAATAACGCCTAGATAGGTTCTCAGAAGTGTCAGGTAAATGGAAAATCGCGTGAAAAAACGAGTTATTTTCCATAGGAAACAATGATAAAGGGCATAGATACGTTCCAAACCTTACATAGACACACCATGCCAAAGATATAAGATAAGTAAAAAACATATTTTATTACTACTAGGCAAAGCAGAATGCCCTGTATCTATTTTTAAGAGTATACAAGAGATATTCATATTCACTTTACAGCTAGAAATTAACATACATTACTATACTTTATTATGCAGTGGGCAACAGTTATACGCTACACTGGAACATGCATGGTGGCAGTGAGCAAGTAACTTATGTGGTAGAAGAGGAGGAGGATGCAGGAGAACGAACCTCTATCTGCAAATGTATACAAAGATAAAATAAGAATTATAAATAACCAAATCAAGACTAAAAAACGAAAAAAAAAAATAATATTGCAATGCCTAAATCTATCATATGACAGATTAAAAAAACTTAATCTACATTCTCTAGAGAGGCACAGAGTTAGGGGGGATATGATTGAGGTGTATAAATGGTTTAAAGGGATTAACAAGGGTGATATTAATGAAGTCTTAAAAATTCATGATCAAACCAGAACTCGTAATGGGTAATGGATTTAATCTTGATAAATTTAGGTTCAGAAGGGAAATTGGTGAAAATTGGCATGGTAATACCGTAGAGTATTCCTAGTAGGATAATAAATGCCAATACCTTTTTTATTTTTTTTTTTTTTAGAATGGGATAGGATCGGAGGGGAAAAAAAGGGAGGGGATTAAGGATATAAGGGAATTGGAGGGAAAAGCACGAAAATTAAATAAAGTAAGAGAGAAAAAAGAGAGGGGCAGACCCTCGTGCTAAGTTTTGATCTGGAATTCAGATTCTGAATTGTATTACTTAGACACCTTCAAATGTAGATTAGATAGACATATGACAGAGGTAGGTTGGGTGTATATATAATGTATAATGATGATCTTTTCTTATCGTAATCCTCTTTGTACTGGTGGAAGAAGCCTCCGCGGGCGCTTATTTACTATATTATTATTATTATTATTTTTTTTAAATATAGTAAATAAGCTCCCGCGGAGGCTTCTTCCACCAGTACAAAGAGGATTACGATAAGTAAAGAACATCATTATACATTATATATACACCCACCCTATTGGGTAGAATAGAATGTTGGAGAGAGAGAGAGAGAGAGAGAGAGAGAGAGAGAGAGAGAGAGAGAGAGAGAGAGAGAGATTTAATTAACTCTTGTTCATACAACCAAAACTACTTTATTTAATGTAAAAATAATGGTTTAATTACAAATTCGTAATAATAATGATATTAATAATAACAATAATAATAATAATAATAATCTCCACAATCATCATCAAAGGAAAATTATTGTTAATAATAATAATAATAATAATAATAATAATAATAATAATAATAATAATAATAATAATAATAATAATAATAATGATGATAATAATAAGATCTAAGGAGAATTTCGGAATAGACATCATGAGAGTAATGCAGAGGTATATTAAAACCCAGCAGAGAGCTGGATATTCATTACACATCTTTTATAATCCCTTCACATCTGACAGGTCATTACACTCTCCATCTGTTTCTCTTTACAGCCTGATAAAGGCTGTTTTATTTAATAATTTTTGGGTCCATCCTGGTGTCACAAAAAAAAAAAATTTTTTTTTTTTTTTTTTTTTGGGGGGGGGCATTATTCGCCAATTCCGAGTTTTTTACTATTATTTTTAAGGGGCGTTATTGCAATTTCGCATATAAAAAATCGCGTATAAAAGGAACAAGGTGTACTGTACGTACTTTAATAAGATATTTATATGCTTTTTTTCTTATTTATTGTACAATAACATGATTTTATGTGCTTTTGTTTTTATTTATAGCATTGGGATCCATATCCTCGAACAAAGAAAGTCCTTTTCGATAAATGCAAATGCCTGCTGCATTCTTATTCTTATTCTTATTATTATTATTATTATCATTATTATTATTATTATTATTATTATTATTATTATTATTATTATTATTATTATCATTATTATTATTACTATTATTATTATGACGAGTGACGACGCCTAACGGTAGATATTGGAACTACTGTACATATTTTAATAAGATTTTATATGCTTTTACTCTTATTTATTGTACAATAACATGATTTTATGTGCTTTTGTTTTTATTTATTGTACAGTAGCATGATTTCATGTGCTTTTAATGGTTTTCTAGTGATATTATGATTCAAATATTTGTAGCGGAGAATTTATTTATTTATTTATTTATTTATTTATTTTATTTGTTTATTTATTTTTTTAAACCGACGTATAATCAAAATGACTTAACTCAAAACGACTTAAGCCGAGGTATGCATGTATATATATATATATATATATATATTTATATATATATATATATATATATATATATATATATATATATATATATATATATATATATATATATATATATATATATATATATATATATATATATATATATATATATATATATATATATATATATACATACACAGTGTTGCCTCACTTATTGCGGTAGTTCGGTTCCGGGACCCGGCGCGAACCCGGAAATCCGCGGAGTAGAGATTAGCCTATATGTACATAGATATTTTAATGTATTTTTACGTTTACACTGTATAAACCCTCCCTGTACTGTTAAAACAACACCCTTTACATTATAAATAACAGCAAGCAACGTAATTTTTTTATGAAAGTGATTGGAAAACTTACCATGACCGAGGTGATGATGACTTGACATTAATAGGTTCCATATTTTACAATAATTTTTACGTTTACGTAAAATAGCGGCCAACATCCACAAACCTTTTTCCTTCTTTCAACATATCTAAGAGTTTCACTTTATCTACAATGGTTAACATTTTCCTTTGCCGCTTAGGCTCACTACAAGAAGCCTTAGAAGATGAAGGATGCTTGGGAGGCATTGCAAAGGTTATAATATGCGAGTAAAAAAATCACAAGCAAAACATATTAATAATAATAAGCACAACATGACTGGCGCACACGAGTGAGGTGAGACAATGGAAGATGGTGGAAGCCTTTGTCCGAAACGCTGATAGCGGTATCGTATTTTACATGTTGCGATACTGTTAGTATTTATGTTTCTTACTATTTTTTACTGTTATATTATTCTTAGGCTAAGAAATACGTTTTTTTTTTATCAATAAAATCATGAAACAATTGGAAATATAAATATATATGCTAGCTCACGTAGTTTCGACTCCAATACATTGTACGCTATCGAACACAAGCAAAACGTGAGTTAGACTGAACGGGTCTTTGTCCAAATCGCTGATAGCGGTATCGTATTTTACGTGTTGCAATACTGTTAGTGTTTATGCTTTTTACTATTTTTTACTGTTTTATTATTCTTAGGCTAATAAATACGTTTTTTTTATCAATAAAATCATGAAACTACTGGAAATATAAATATATATGCTAGGACACGTAGCTGCGACCCCAATACCTTGTACGCTATTGAACACTATTTCGTATGATGCAATACTGTGAGTTATACTGTACGTACGTATATCATTCAGTTATCAGTACAATGTATATTAATTTAAAATTCATCTACTTATTTGATGATTGTACAAAATCTACTGTATTTATTCACTGTAATTTGGACCAAATATTCCTTTTGTAAAGATTATACTGTACTTTTCAAAAGAGGTGGTCAATAAACGTATTTATCTATCTGTCTATCTATCTACATTTATGTTTTTTACTATTTTTTACTGTTTTATTATTCGTAGGCTGGGAAATAAATTTTTTTTTATCAATTAGATAATGAAATATGTTTTTTTCAATAAAAAAAAGAAAAGAAAATACTGAGAATATTTTTTTTAATATTTTAATATTTTTGCATATACCCATGAAATAAAATAATAATTTATCCAAAAAAAAAATGCGATAGAGTGAGAAAGCGAACCAGGAAGCGCGAATAACTGGGGTAACACTATATATATATATATATATATATATATATATATATATATATATATATATATATATATATATATATATATATATATATATATATATATATATATATATATATATATTTGTTTTATTTATTTTTTTTATTTTTTATTTTTTGAGACCTCTAAGTGACTTAATCCATTTTCTATAGCATGACACTCCCCCTGAGGGAAGAAGGCAAGCATATTACCTCCATGTTCCCCCGCATTTCATAAAAGTCGACGTAATAGAGAAGAGCATGAGGAATGAGAATCCTTCCTTTGTATTTTTATCCCACGTAGAGTCAAGATTGTCACTTTGACTCAGCCACCCCCATACAAGGGGCATTTATTCCTTTTGTATACAAATAGTATGGCACTCTTTATCATGTTATGATAATGCATTCGTGAATCTTTGTAAAATTAACATGGATATAGTTTCTCTTTACAATGAGTAACTTTTACTAGATCACTTCTTTAACTTTTGTATGTATATATGTTTCTATAGAAAATTGCTGGTTTCAGTGCAGTTTTTGTGCTATATAGTAATAATGTCAAATGAATATTTTATGATCAGGAAGTATTTTAATCAGGGGTGCATTTGGCAGAGTAAGTTAATTATCAATTTCTTTTTCAGAACCAAAGAAGATTTATGTTTCAGCAGTGAAACCATCAAGACACCCAGTAGTATTCTCAAGGAAATAATATAGAGCAGCAAGATGCATTGAAGCTGAGAAAGTGTTCCATATGGATATATTAAAGATTTAATACTATAGTGTAAGTATATGTAACCCTCTGTGAGTATTTCGAAATCAGATATGAATAATATTTAGCATTGTGTATTATTGAATAATGTACTTTTACTTACATTATATTTACGTTATTCTTCTTTACTAAACTCTAAACTGAGCCTTCTTTATTGCAGAAACAAGTGGCCTCACATTCTTCTATTAGTTAATCTCTCAATTATATTTAACAGTGAGAAAGCTATAATATGAGAAGAACAGTATAGGAAATATGGGACTGTATTAAGTATTTAAAAGTCTTTGCATTATGTACAAATGAAAAATATCTAATCTGCTCTCTGACATCAGACAACAGTGTCATGGACATGGAGAAATTAAGTGAAAGCATGAGTTTTAAGAATACCCCAACTATAATTGTCTCTGTGAAGTGTGACGAAAAATCTTTTTCTTGTATTGAATGTGGCAGTTCCTTTAATGATAAAAGCACACTAAGACGACACTTTAGAGTGCACACGCAAGAAAAGCCATACACTTGTGGCCTATGTGAAAAGAGTTTTAGTCAAAAGGGAAATCTTATCTCACATATGAGGATTCATACCAAAGAGAAGCCTTTTACGTGTTCTCAATGCGGAAAAGGTTTTAGTCGAAAAGACACACTAAATGCTCATGTAAGGGTTCATACTAAAGAGAAACCATTTTTGTGTACTAAATGCGGAAAGAGTTTTAGTCGAAAAGATAGGTTAAATGTTCATATAAGAATCCATATGAATGAAAAAACCCTCTTATGTAAGGTGTGTGACAAAAATTTTAAACGGAGATCTTGTCTTCTGGATCATCTAAAAACTCACCTTGGTATAAAGCCTTATTCTTGTCCTTTATGTGACAGGGGCTTTACTCGATCAATCGATGTCACCAGCCACATGAGGGTACATACAAAAGAAAGACCTTTTAAATGCTTGGAATGTGGTCAAGGATTTGTCATGAAAGGTAATCTTCAGTTTCATATGAGAACACACACCCTTGCAACACATTATACATGTACTGAATGTGGGATGAGTTTTCGTAAGAAAAGTGAGCTCACTGTCCATATGAGATCACATTCATGTGAAAAACCTTATTCCTGTATTGTTTGTGGAATGAGTTTCCTTCATAAATCTACACATGATAGGCATATGAGAGTGCATGCTGAGAAGAGACCTTATTTTTGTAGTATTTGTGGGACAAAATTTACTCGATCTAACAACCTGAAAAGACACATGAAAATACATATTGAAACAAAAAAAATTGATCCTCAAAAGAATGTGGATTCTCATATCCTTACATCCTCAGGAAATGATGAAACTCCTGATATAAGTGCAATTCATAATAGCGACGAAACTAGCACGTTATGTGTCCAATCTCTCAAATGTGATCCTGAGATATCTTCAGATCTCTGTAAGAGCAATCAGGAGAAAGACAATGCAGCAATTTGTTTACAAACAACAGAAGTCGTAGATGAGTTTATTACCATCAAAGAGGAAGTGGTTCTACCTGAAGAAGAACACGATATAAGAAATAATATTGCAAATGTCTTGGAAGAAGTTTGTGGTACCAAAGGGAGCAACGAAAGCCTTCCTCCTGAAAAAGTGAAATCAAATTTTCTTCTTGTACAAATGGAAGATTTATCAGATAATGAAGGTGATGAAAAGAGTGTCCTGGATCCCTTAGGTGGTTTGTGAAGCATATTTTTACCAGGTTTTTGTAAATACATACCATATTTTAAATCATCTCAGCTAGTTTTCCTGCATATCTATGAAAGTATTTGCAAACCATGTAACCAGCAGCGATCACTGTCTAAATCTGAGTTTACTATAGTATCATTGTTCACTGTGTGCGTGTTGGGTCAGGGTCATTTTAGGAACATTGTTCTCACAAGCTCATGCTTTGATAAAGGCATTGACACTCATTTTAAAGCATATTGTATACTTCTGAGAACATGACCCTCAAGAACTTTTATATTTTGTTACTTATGTTTATGGCCAGTTTATTATATTAACGTAGTTGACACGAATAGATTCCTTTTCTGATTTTAAAGTTTCATAATTGTTAATATTTACTGGCATGTGTTGAAATAAATAGGAATAAGGTTGTATTGAATTTATTAATAGTCCCTGAATATTTGTTTAGATCTGTCATTTCACAATTTGTTTAGATCTGTCATTTCACATTGTACTATTCTTCCAGCTTTGGGCTCTACAGTACAGTAATACCTCCTCTCACAAACTTAATCCGTTTCTAAACCCTGTTCGTGAGATAAAAAGTTCGTGACTCAAAGCAATTCTTCCCATTGAAATTAATGTAAATCCAATGAATCCGTTCCCTAGCACTAGAAATATACTTTTTAGATTTTGTTATGGGTATAAACATTTATAAATTCACTTGTAATAGGAAAATTACATTAATAATAGAAAGAAATTGTACTCTACTAAAATAAAACATGGCACAGTACTGTATGTAACATTGTGGTTGAAAATAGCTGGCACACATGGATGGTGGTGGAGGAGGAGGACTACTTCTATGAAGGAGAGTCCCCTTCCATAAAAACGTCAGGCAACTGTTCAGGTACAGGCCGTAATTCTGGTGTTTTCTCTCTATGTTCCTTTTTTAGAAGGTGGTTCTCTGGCTATTGGCTCAAGAAAACGATCCTGAGAAGTTTGTCTTTTTCTTTACCGGTATATTTTCCTGAAGTACGACATCACTTTATCATTTAAAATGTTCACTGCTGTGTTGCTCACAGTTTTGTCTGGGTGATGAATCTCAATAAAAGCCTGCACATCACTACTAAAGATTTCTTAAAATTTTTAACTGGAAACTTTTATCCTCTCATCCCCCTCCTCCCCTGACTGCTCCTGTTGGAGAGTCTTCACCTGTTCACGTTGCAACTCTATTAGTGCTTCGGTGCTGAGTTCTTGTTTGTGATCCTCCACCAGCTCCTCCACATCCTCCTCATTGACCTTCAAGTCCAAACTTTAGCCAGTGGCCACAATTTCGTTCACAATTTGAATAGCTAACTCCTGCTTGAAGCCCTCGAAGTCTCTATCATCCACACAACCTCGCCAATGTTTCCTCCAGGCAGAGTTCAACGTGTGGTATGAGACCTCCTTCCATGCCTTATCAGTGAGGCCAATGCAGTGCAGGATATTAAAGTGGTCTTTTCAGAATTCACGAAGGGTCAAATCCGTGTCGTTGGTGATCTGGAAACACTTAGTAAAAGCACCCTGTGTAGAACTACCTAGAATTGGAAATCACTTGCTGGTCCATGGGCTGGAGAAGAGGAGTGGTTTTGGGAGGCAGAAATTTGACTGTTATGAAGTCGTATTCTATAGCAAGGCCTTCTTCCAAAGCTGGAGGATGGGCAGGACCATTGTCCATTATGAGAAGACACTTAATAGGCAAACCTTTTTTCTCAAGATATTTCTTCACAACTGGCGCTGACACTTCAGTCAACCACTCTATAGATAAAATCTGCGTGACCCAAGCCATTGTATTCGACCTTCACATTACCGGAAGTCTAGTCTTCAACACATTATTGCGCATAAAAATGCGCGGATTTTCAGAGAGGTAGACTAAAAGAGGTTTAATCTTGCAGTCCCCACTAGCATTCGTACACAATAAAAGTGTAAGCCTGTCCTTCCTTGGTTTGAAGCCAGGTAGTGCCTTCCCCTCTTTTGGTTATGTAGGTCCTTTTAGGCAGATCCTTTCAAAATAGTACAATTTCATCACTGTTAAAAACTTGCTGCAAAACGTAACCTTTATTTTCTATAAATTTGGTGATATCTAGCGCGTAGGCATCCGCTGCGTTTTGGTCAGAACTTAGCCACCTCTCCATGCCTAACAGCACTATATATCCCAGTTCGTCGACAACATTTTTCAAACCAGCATCTACTGGCTTTAAATTCGTCAATTGTAGCACCATTAGAACTCGGAGTATTCGTTACTAAACCGTGGTGTATTTGTAAAGCCTTAGCGCATATTATAACCTCGCTAACACTATCTCCAGCCAACTGTTTTCATTTATACAAACCAACAATAACTTATCTTCCTTTTCTATCAACTGTGACCTATTCTTCGATAATATAGTCTTTCCTTTAGGCACGTCAGCCGCCTAAAAGACCTCTTTATTATTCAAAATAGTACAGATGGTTGATTTTACCATGTTATACTGCGTGACGAGATCAGAAACACGAACACCGTTTTCATGTTTAGCAATTATTTCTTTCTTCGTTTCCACTGTTATGCATTTAGGCATTTTAACGCCACTATCACTAACGCACTCCACTTTCTTAGGAGCCATAATGAGGGCTAGCATAAAGTAAAAGGCAAAACAATGGAAAGCTACAATGAAAGAATACCGAACGAACTACGTACACAGCGAAAATGAACTACACAGCTCGGGCACCAATGCAGAACTGAGGACAACCATGCGGTCACCCGGGCAAACGCGAATGTGGTCGCCCGGCCGGATGTGATTACCTAATTGTGCTTACGGGAAAGGGCCCATAGCTCGTATCTCCTCATCTCCTGATCAGTTCCATTTTGTACTCAATGATACTTATCATACCTGTCCTTAAAACTATAGATTGAGTTAGCAATAACTACCTCCTCGCTTAGCGAATTCCAGTTATCAACTACTCTTACACTAAAAAAGTACTTCTTTACATCCTGCAAAGAAGTTTTCTTACGAAGCTTCAAACTATGACCTCTAGTTCTAGAGCCAGCCATATCAAAATATCGATCCCTACCCCCTCTATCATAACCATGAAGGAATTTAAAGTCTGTCACCATGTCCCCTCTCAATCTTCTAGCCTCGAGTGATGGTAAGTCTTATTCCCTCAGCCTCTCATCGTAACTGAGATTGCGTATTTCTTGCACCAGTTTCGTGGCATGTTTGAACTTTTTCAATCTTAGCTACCTGCTTTTTTAAGTGCGGATTGCTAAAGGGGGCTGCATATTCAAGTTTTGGCCTTACATAGGTTACATAAATATTTCTGAACATTTCCTTGTCCATGTGCCTGAAGGCTACCCATACATTTGAAAAGCATGCATATGCTGCCCTTACTATGTCATTTATATGTATTTCAGGAGACGAATCTGCCAGTATGTTTTTTTTTTTTCATGATTGTGACACCTAGATGGGTAAAAAAAAAAATAATAAAACTACCCTCATCGGGCCTGGGCACGAAGAAAATATAAAGATAAACAGATATTTATTCTTAGATCTCTATCAGTTTCTGTCTCTTGAGGTTGTACTCCTGCCACCAAGTAGTCAAGCTTGGGCCTTCTTGCACTTGTACCTATTCTCATTACCTTACATTTTGAAATACTGAATTTCATTAGCCATTTTTTGACCACTCATGCAGACTATTTGGATCTTCCTGAAGTTCTCTACCACTGTTCTCGTTTCTTACTTTCTTCACAATCTTTGCATCATCTGCAAACATATTCATGAATTAATTTACGAATTCTGGTAGGTTATTTACATATACAAGGAACAAAAGCGGCCCTAAAACTGAACCCTGTGGTACTCCACTACTAACTCTTCTCCATTCAGACAATGAGTGTCTTACTATAACCCTCTGTTGCCTTCCTTCTAAGTAAGTTTTTATCCATTCCAGCACATTTCCACCTATTCTAGCCATTGCTTGCAGCTCAGCTTCTTAATAAGTCTCCTGTGTGGAACTGTGACAAATGCTTTCTGGAAGTCTAAGAATTTGCAATCTGCCCACCCTCTCTTTCCTGTAAGATTCGGCTTACCTCATCATAAAATTCTAATAAGTTTGTTACTGTTGATCTACCTTCCCTGAAGCCATGTTGTCTCACTGACAAAAAGTTGAAGGATTCCAAGTGAAAAGAGATAGGTTTCCTTAGTAGTTTCTCCATAACTTTGCAAACTCTGCTGGTCAAGGAAACTGGTCTATAGTTTAGAGCCGTATCCCTCCTTCAGTTTTTGAAGATAGGTATCATGTTCGCTTGTTTCCAGCATCTTGGAATCTCCTCTGACTCCAGTGACTTTTTAAATATGATACTTAGTGCCACTGATATGGAATTTGCGCATTTTTTTAAGTACATGAGGGAATATATCATCAGGACTTGTAGCTTTATGGACATCTAACTCCATCAGAGCTTTGCATACCTCTGTGGTTGAAAGGTTGATGTTCTCTAATACCAACCCATGAGCTTCTATCTCTGCAATCTGAGGGGGTGGGGTATTTTCTTCCGTGAATACTGACTGAACCTACTCCTTGTTCAATCCTTTGCAGATCTCTTTATCTGTCTCAGTGATGCTTCTATCCGCTCTCTTAAGCCTTAAAACCTGTTGTTTTACCTTCAGCTTTCCTCTGATAAAGCTTTGGAAAAGCTTGGGATTTTCTTTAGCCTTCCTGGTGATATCCCTTTCATAGTCTCTCTCTGCCTCTCCTCTATTACTTAGGTAATCATTTCTTGCTCTTTTGTAGGTTTGCCAGCCATTTATGTTTTTTCTCCTCCTATGCCTTTTCCAGCATTTGTCTCTCCACTCCTTAGCTCTTTTACACCCATTATCAAACCATTTCTCTCTGGCATGAATTACACCTACTTTGGTGACAGGTATGCAGCAATCTACTATCTTCCCATATTTCTCACAAAAGATGTCGTACATTTCTTGTACAGATTTGTTGTAGAATAAGATCCTCCAGTCAATAACTGCAAAAAGCTAATTTATTTTGATGTAATCTCCTTTCGGATAGTTCCTTCTTATGTCCTCAGTGCCTCTACTCTCAGGCAGAACATCTTCAATGATATACTCCATCAACAACACACAGTGGTCACTTTTTACCATTGGTGGTTCATACTCAATTTTTTCAATATCCAACACGTTATATGTGAATACTAGATCAAGTAGTGATGGCTCATCCCCACCCCTGGCCCTCGTTGGTTCCAGTACATGTTGGTGTTGGAAATTCCCTTGTACACAATCTAGGAATCTTGACCGGAATAAGTCCTCACCACTGTGTGGGTCAAGATTTATCCAATCTAGTTCTTTATGATTAAAAACTCCCGTAATCAAAATACTACATATTCTCTCCCATGCCATGTTAACAACTGAGTTTATGACTTCAATAGTACCTATATGAGTTTCCTCATAAACTTCTAGCCTATGTTGGTTCCTTGGTGGGTTATATACAACAGTTATTATAATGCTCTCTGACCCAGTATTTATGCAAGCAACAAGAAGTTCCTTGAACTCACTTTCTATAGCCAAGTTTATTTCTTCAACCTGAATCCTTCCACTTATGAGCAGTGCTATCCCTCCACCAGTCCTCTTAGATCTTTCAACCCTTAATATTCTGAAGCCCTTAGGAAAAACTGTGACACTGTTTATGTCCTCACTCAACTTAGTCTCTGTAGCTGCTACTATATCTGCCTTACTGTTGTTAATTCTATGTTTTAATTCTACTGCCTTAACAGCAAATCCATCAGCATTTGGATTTAACATTTTAATGAGGCCCCCTCCCCTTATCTTCTGTAATTATCTTCTTTATCTCCCCTTTGTCTGGAAGAACTCTAAAATGAAAATTTTTCATCTCTTTTTTTCATTTCTTTCCTCATTTAATCTTCTAGCCTCTTACAAGAAGTTTTTGATCCTTTCCATCTCTTCCTGTGTTCTGTATCGTCTATTAAACACTTCTTTGAATTCTTGAAGGTCTTTTAGACTTTTTTTCCTCATTAATATTTTTCTACATGTATCCCCTCTTTCAAAGGTTATTTTTGTTGGTCTCTGCTTTCCCTCCCTCGAATATTTACCTAGTTGGTGAATGTTTACAATATCCCCAGGACCACAAACTACTCCAGGGTTTCTTATCAGGTCTACAACCCTAGCTTTATTTCATTCAAGTCTCTCCTGCTATGTTGGCTCCTGGGATTTGCTTGTGCATGTATATGCATGTCCGTGCCTCTAGGGTTGTTCGGGGGTTGATGCAAAATTTGTGTGTGAGTCGATTTATCATGGTGGGGGGCGTTCCTGGGTTGAGGTTCCGCTGAATAGATTATTGACCTGAAGATATATAAGAATAAAAATCTTGAGTGTTATTAGAAAAATTTTATTCTCTTTCTTTCCATATTCATCTGTTATGTTTGCTTGAGTACTACTGATAGATATTGTCTTTTCACAAATGAAGTAATAATAGTGCTGAAATATGACTGTGAGCAACTTGAAAAGATTATACACTTTTTTTTCTTCTCTCAAGACTGCTGAGTAAACAGGATTTCATTGCAATTACTTTTTATTCTTAACATATATTTGTTTTTAAAGATATCAACAGTTGTGATTTAGGGCCTTGATATAGAACTCACCAGAGACTATGATTTTGTTTATAAAAATTAATTATTAAAGGACAAAAACTATTTTACAAAGTAATTTACTTTGCATATGAGAATAGTAGATTTTGATTAATAAATCCTTTCATGGAAAATTACCATCATCTTTTTTTTTGTCAGATTTTGTGGGAAGTTATGGATTCGATAATATTGTGTTGAGCAAATGTTCATTGTTGCCATGTTATATGTAGGATAAAAGAATGTTCTCTTGATTTATTTGTAAAGTGATTATTGTGAAGGTTGTCAATGCAGTTTTGACTCTGATAAGAAAATTTTCTGCAATGCCATTGTATGATATACTTGAGCTATTTATAGTTTAGATGTTCTGCTCTTGGCAAGAATTTTTAAATTTCCTCTTTGTTTTGACCAAGGTGATCGAGATAGATAGTTTTTTGGGTAAGAATAGATAATAATTGAAGTTTGCTAAATATATAAACAGTAAATGCAAAATGCATGCTGTGTTTTTAATGATGATATGATAATTATCATTGAGAATAAAAAGCGACCAAAAGGTAGTCAAGTTCATGGAGGGAAATCAAGAAATTTGAAGACAATCTTGGAGAGAGAAGACGCAAGTAAAGTATTAATTTAGAGGGCAGAAAGTCTAAAAGACTGTTAAGAATACAGGAGAGTATTTATTCAACCATATCAAACAAATGCAGGAAGTGATAAAAAATATGAAAACTGGTTACAGTAAGTTGTAAAGTTAAATGAGGGCAGAAATGACAAAGAAAAGGGAAATTTTTGTTTCTGTTTTCATCTAATCAAAGGGGTAATAAGAAAAATTTGGTACACTTGTTAAAGGAAGTGAGTTCAAAGAATTTATTGTCATGCGTGTTAATCCGGGTTCAGAGAACCTATAATAGTTATTGTGTAGAATCAGTAAAAGATAGTATATTATGAGGTAAGTAATAGGGGTATACTTGAAGTTATAAAGTCAGTTGTATAAATCACATGGGAGAGAGATTAATTGTTGGAGATTTAAGCCTCTGAAAAATAGACTGGAAGAGTCTTGATACATTATTCCGGTAAATGTGAAGTTTCTTGCACCAACATGTACTTGAACTAACAAGGGCAGGACTGTTCATTCTAGTATTCTCAGGTAATCTTATAGGTATTGGTAAAATTGATTTATGAGTTACTGATTGAAAAAAGTGACTTGTGTATTGTTGGTGAAGTATATTATTAATGATGTTCTACATGTGAGTAGGGTAACCAGAAAGAAAATGGAGAAAATATATCCAAAAGGATAGAGCAAGAAAATAATGATAATTTTATAGGTATTGACTGGGGGACTATATTTAGCAAAAAAAATATATATAGGAGGTGATGTGCAAAGTCTTGTGAGGCATTTGAGAGAAAATTTAGGTGATGCATGCCATCTACCAAAATAGGAATTATTTTTGCCAACAAGAAATGGTTCAATAATCAGTGTAAGAGGGGAAAGAGGGTATATGCCTGGGAAAAATTACAAGTAGCGAGAAATGCTTACCCATGTAAAAAGAGGGAATATGAGAGAGTTATTACCATTAAAGCTAAGAAACCTTCTGAAATTTTCCACTGCTTTGTCAGAGGGAAATTAAACATCAGAGAACAAGCTTTAAAGTTAAAGAGGGCAGAGGGAAGAATTATTGAATCAGATGGAGATCTGTGAAGCAGTGAAATAGGAGTGTCAGTCTGTATTTACAGTAGGAAATACTCCACTTTTTCATATTATAGAGATGAGAGATCATGAGCCTATATTAGATAACATCTTTTCAACTACAGAGGTATGCAAAGTGTTGACAGATTTTCATAAAGCTTATGGGCCTGATGATATACCCCCTTTTGTACTTAACAAGTGTGATGAACCTTTTTCAGTAGCGCTATGCATTATATTTGAAAAATTGCTGGAATTTAGATAGCTTCCAAGATTCTGTGTTTATCTTCAAAAAGGAAAGGGAAAACACAGCCCTAAACTATAATTCTGTTTCGCCGATTATTGTAGCTTGCACTTATGGAAACACTACCTAGAAAACGTATTTTTCTTCATTTGGAAGCTTTTAACTTTTTGTTTGTGATACAACGTGGCTTCCAAGAAGCTAGGCCAAGAAGTAACAAACTTACTAGAATATTATGATACTGTATGCCAAATCTTACAAGAAAGTGAAGCTGGGCAGATTGCATATTTCTAGATTTTCAAAAAAAGAGATTATATAGGAAGCTGCAAATAATGGCGAGAATAGGAGGATTGGTCTTGGGGTGGATGAAAAGTTATTAATGAGAAAGGGAACAGAGGGTCAGAGCAAGATACAGTATTCATTGTTTGACTGACTTTGGGTTAGCAGTGAGGTTCCACATGGATTAATTTTCGGAACACTGCTCTTCCTTATTTATGTAAATGACTCGGAGTATGTAAATGCGTATTTAAATATATTTGCAAATGATGCAGAGATTGTGAAGAGCAAGAGAATAAAAGACAACAGTAACAATAGAGATCTTCTGGAAGACCAGAATAGTCTTCATGAGTGATCAGACAAGTGGCTAATGAGATTTAGTACTTCTAAATTTAAGTAATGAAATTGGGCAAAAATGCAAGAAGGCCAAGTGTAAGTACTCAATAACAGGTGTGAAACTATAAAAGACAGAGAATAAAAGAGATATAGGGATCAATGTATTGGCAGATTTGTTTCCGAAAAAAGCATGCAAATGATACAGTAAAAGCAGCATATGCTTTTCTAGCAAATGTAAGGGTGGATTTCAGGCACATAGACAAGAAAATGTTCAAAAATATTTATGACATTTGAGCCCTAAGCTTGAATATGCAGCACCTGTTTGAACTCCACCCTTGGAAAAAAGATACAAATAATCTAGAAGACAGCTCAAAGACATCCCATAAACTTGGTGATAGAAATATACATTTCCAGTTATAAGAAAAGGCCGAGGAAGCATGAATTACCATTATTTGAAACTAGAAAGAAGAGAGGAAATATGGTTACAGCTTTAAATGCCTTCATTGGTGGCCCTAGAACTGGAGGTCATAGTTTGAAGCTTCGTAAGAAAACTTCTTTGCAGGATGTAAGGGAGTACTTTCTTTAGTGTAAGAATAGCTGATGTTCAGAGTTTGCTAAGTAAAGACATAGTCAATGTCACTTACATCTGTAGTTTTAAGGTAGCTATGACAAGTGTCAGTGAGTTTAAAAAGAACCTGATCAGAAGATGAGGAGCAATAAGCACAAGTGTTTTTCCCTTTAGCACCTTTAGGTAAATACATGGTCGTTCAGCTTTTATTTTATTTTGACAGTTATGGATTATGCTGCTAAGGATTTGTTGGTGAAAATTAATCTTAGCTAAATCTGGGTCTAGTCCAATCTAGTCCAGTTGATTTTACTCAATATGCTATTAGAATCATGCTCAATTAGACAAAAAGCTTTGGATATATATATATATATATATATATATATATATATATATATATATATATATATATATATATATATATATATATATATATATATATATATATATATATATATATATATATATATATATATATATATATATATATATCCACACTCCTCTCCTACACAATTTTCAGAGTGCCTTTGGACAAATGAAGTCTCTAATAGAACAGTTGGAGGAAATATTGGAGAATCTTCATGTGGGTAGTTTGTTGGATGCTTGTACCAGTGAAGAGAAACAGTTTGATATATGCAATACTGCAGATGTAGAGTGGGAAAAGGCCAAAATATCACTGAAAGCATTGAATTCCAACAATGCAAGACCTCAAAGGGTACAGGATCAGCGACTTTCTGAAAATGCTAGATCTCCTAATGTATCAATCTTTAGTTTAATCTGGAATGTTAATACAGACAAGTTGTCTTTGGAAGGTCTGAAGACTAGAGAAGATGTGTTGACCAAACATAAACTTCTGTCACTGGTGGGTATATTTTTGAACCCCTTAGGTCTAATATCACCCTTACTAAGAAGAGGAAAAATTCTTATTCAGAGAGCTTGGTCTGAAAAGCTCTCATGGGAATATCTGTTGTCAGAAGTATACGAAGAGGAATCATTAAATTATGAAAGATCTGAATGTCAAGCTGCCCAAAGGTTTAAAGAATTGTGGGCACGCTTAATCATTGATGATAAATTGTAGTACTGATGGGGAGACCCCCCATTTTTTCTTTTTTGGAGGTGCCCAGGATGTCTTGAATATATTTCAAGACAGTTTATTTCTACGTACATTATGTAAGTGTTATTTTGCATATAGTTTCGTTTATTGTAACGTAAGTGCATGAATGTATACTTTTACATTTAGTATGTGGCGGGCACAACATCAAAGAATAGCCTCACCGTATTCCCTGCGTGTCATAAAAGGCGACTAAAAGTGGATGGGGCGGGGGGACTAGGAATCCCTCCCCTTGTATCAACCTCCTGCGAGACGTCAAAGAAGGAGAGTAGAGGGGAGAATAATTTCTCCCCAAACTGTTTTCCTTTATTGATGTCGGCTACCCCCCAATTAAAGGGGGAAACAGCCAAGGTAGATATATATATATATATATATATATATATATATATATATATATATATATATATATATATATATATATATATATATATATATATATATATATATATATATATATATATTCGATATATATATATATATATATATATATATATATATATATATATATATATATATATATATATATATATATATATATATATATATATATATATATATATATATATATATATATATATATATATATATATATATATATATATATATATATATATATATATATATATATATATATATATATATATACCGAGGCTGTTTCCCCCTTAAATTGGGGGGTAGCCGACGTCAAGAAAGGAAAATTTGGGGAGAAGTTATTCTCCCCTCTATATATATATATATATATATATATATATATATATATATATATATATATATATATATATATATATATATATATATATATATATATATATATATATATATATATATATATATATATATATATATATATATATATATATATATAGTCAACTCACTTTTTACGGGTTTGCATAATACGTGAAATTGGAATAATGCCACCAAAAAATAATAGTAAAAAAATACGAATTGTGCAAGCTACAAGCATGAGCGCGAGAAAAAGTGACAAAATATGGTTCAGTTTAGTAACTATATGATTGCCTCTGAGGCAGTTTCCCACCATGTTGCCATGTGCTTCAGTCTCTCTTGACCCAGTATTAATCCCAACCACAACCAGTTGTTTGCTCTCCCCCTTCCTCCTCCTCGTCTCCTCCTTCCCCTACCGTTTAAGTCTCCTCCTCCCTCTCCTACTGCTTACTTCATCTTTGTTTACGTTTGCAGATAAGGGTTCCTTCTCAGGGTGCATTAATTTTTTTTTTGCTGTACAGTGTTTATATGTAAATCTGTATATCCTTTATAATGTACACTATTTGTATATAAACATAAAACTACAGGTCTTTCAGCTTTGTTGTTTACTTATAAACTGTTTCACTTATCTTATATCTTTGGCAGAGTATGTTTATGTACGGTTGTGGAACGTATATATGCCTATTATCACTGTTTCTTTTGGTAAATGACTGGTTACATTATGCGAATTTTTCATTGCACGTCACTTCTGAGAACCTATCCTCACGTTGTTCCAAGAAGTGAGTGTATATATATATATATATATATATATATATATATATATATATATATATATATATATATATATATATATATATATATATATATGTATTATCCCTCGTTTATCGCGGGGGTTCGGTTCTGGAACCGGCTGCGATAGGTGAATTTAAGCGAAGTAGGAACACCTTAAAAAAAAAAAATTTCTTTTCCTTTTTTTTTTTTTTTTTTTACACTTCTTCCACGAGTACAAAGAGGATTACGATAAGAAAAGATCATCATCATCATAATATATATATATATATATATATATATATATATATATATATATATATATATATATATATATATAGATAGATAGATAGATAGATAGATAGGTAGGTAGGTAGGTAGGTAGGTAGGTAGGTATATATATATATATATATATATATATATATATATATATATATATATATATATATATATATATATATATATATATATATATATATATATATACAGTGTTACCCCGGTTATTTGC
>JAXCGZ010012261.1:10000-33727 GCA_037179515.1 Halocaridina rubra | reverse complement strand
ACTGCCCTCATCAACAAAAGCCCGAGCACGTGAAATACCAAGACGAAGGAAAAGAAAAAGGTTAAGGACAAGGCAGATATGAGGTAATGTGACAAGAAGGAAAACGGCAGACAGGAAAAACAGTCAAAGTACAGAGGACCCAGAGATATGTAGGACTAGGCTCTGAGATGATGATAGATCTGCTTTTTGAAGGATGAAAGGTCAAAAGAATTAGGAAAGACAAAAGGAGTAAGAGATTTCCAGAGTCTGGAGGTAGAGGGAAGAAGCAGTAGGTGCACAGACCAATCCGTGGGCTGCAAATCTCCACACAGTACCTGTGAGACGAGGCCGCTTGACGAGTATTACGCGACCTCGGCAGTGAGGAGGGATGCAACTCGCCAACTCATCAGAGCAGCGATGGAAGTAGTAGTGATAGAAAAGAGTAAGGGATGATACCTTACGGCGAATAGAGAGAGATTCCAGATTAGAAGTGAGAGAAGGATCATTAATGAGTCTGACTGCCTTAGATTCAATCCTATCAAGAAGATAAGTATAAGACGAATCACCCCAGATGTGTGAGCAGTATTCTAAGCAGGGACGGATAAGACCTTTATAAATTTTAACTGCAAAGAGGAAAAGTAATGAAAACGAAATAAAAAAAAAAAACAATTTTTTGGATGAAGATTTAGAAATTTGGATTATGTGATTCCTCCAAGACAAGTTAGAGGCGATATGGGTTCCTACTATGTTGAAAGAGTTAAGAGGGTAAAATTCGTTAGTTTCGAAGACAATAGGGGTATTAGGAGGAGAAGAAGATAAAGAGATAGCCAGAAACTGTCTTGGAGGCATTGAATTTAACTAAATTTTGAGTGTTCCACTCAGATACTCTCTGTAAATCGGAGTTAAGAGTAGAAGAAAGAGTGATACGAGACTGATTACGAGTAACAGATGAAGGTTGTGAAGAAAAGGCAGAGGAAAAGTGAAGGGTAGAATCATCAGAACTTTACTTTTGAGAGACTTATAAGGCTTGGCCTTTTGGACATGATCATACTTTGTTTTTTAAAGGAAAAATCTTTACATCTGGAACAGTTACAGCAAACTTGGCTAATGAAAGACTCATAAAGCTTGACCGTTGGGATTTTTTGGGGAATTTGATCATTGTAATGAATATAGAATTTGGGTTTTAGGGCATTTTCAGTTAGTAATTTTTTAAAGCACTTGATCTTAAACCTTTGGGATTTTTTAAAAAGCTTGGCCTTTAGAATATGCTTGCATATATAGCTTTTAGGACGCATAGCTTGGCATCTGGGACGCGTTCAATAGCTGAAGGTCTTGTTCATTAGGATATTTCAGTGCTTTAGATTTGGACGCTTTTCATATCATTCCCCATTGGGTACAAGTTAGTTCTACTTGGCTAAGCTTCCCGGGTCGATAAGAAATCCTTTTTATTGCAAATAATAAAATAGTGGCTAAGGACATATTAAGATGGTTTATAACTCTCGAGTGAGGAAATTGCGCCATTCACGCGCTTGTATAGTTAATCTAGAAATTTATCGTAAACGCTATGGTTTGATGACCTGGATAAGGTATTCATTCAACTAAAAGCTGTAAAATTAGTCTAGTTCATCCCGAACTTTTATTTTTCCGTATTGTGCTAAGGCGAAGTATAATTGTTTATGTATATAGTTTTTGAATGCAGTTAATTTTAGTTTGAAGTTTAGTGAAACTGATGATACAGAGTGATTTCATGCTAACTGTAGTTAGAAAATGAGGCTTTTGAGGTATTATATATGCTAATGATATTACATTAGTTCCAGATAGCTCTCCGGCATATTTGGCTTTATTCTTAATACCCTTTGAACGATCATAGTTGAATAAAATAATTACAAAGTAGTTATTTAAGGGTTACAAGATTACAGATAGGAATTTTCGTTAGTAGTGAAAATATAACTGCAGACTACTTTTAAATATAAAGAAGGAATTGAGAGTAAAATCAGTTTGGTATTATCAGCATGCCGCAGATAATTCGAACAGAAATTAAAATATAATCTTATAATGTTACTCATGAGTAACATAAGCTGTAAGCTTACCGGACCGTAATGCTACTATAAGTGAGTCACATTATGTAATCGAATAAAAGCCTTTGTCGCCATATTGAAATATCGTTTGTTTATATAAGTTATGAACGAGACTGGTAAATTTATCATGATCATTTTCTGTTGCAAACGTTTTGTAATGAATAGTGAATAATCTAATCATGAAGCCGAAATAAATGAAAATAACTTCATGCATCCTAGAAAGCAAAGTGTAATAACGTTTAGTTCTATTTAGAAAATAATTTTACCCAATATTAAGAGAAATATTCATTGTACGTAGAAATTACTATGCAATCAATAAATGAAAATGTATGTAGTCGGAGAAAATAAAATAGGATGAAGTAGATGTAAAGAAAATAAATGCAGTCAATGAAAAATATTTTGATTTCATTAAATGTAAAATTATTCAGTATATACAACCAACCACAATAAATAAATGAATATATATGTATATATTCCTGCAATATAGAAAGCAAATGACTATAAGCTTAAACCATTAAAAAAAGTAGGACTTTTTAATGGTAACGATTTCCTTTACCATTAAATGTCTGCTTTAATGGATGGAATGGACCATTTCACTCTCCATTTTTTCATTCTTTCTTTTTCCTCGTCGGAAGGCTCTTGATTTTTTTTTTCTCTTTTTCAAGGGAAATGTCATCACGCAGAGTACAATAGGTTAAAACATATTTCTATCCTGTTCTCTAAACTTTTCCATCGTTAGTAAAAGCGAAGAAAATAAGTTTTCGTTGTTCAGCAGAGCAGTTCCTAGCTCATAACCTGGACACTTTCTTGTCCAACTCTCCCAGGTTCTAACGTCTGAATATCATGAGGGATGAGGAGGAGCGGCTAACTATGTCTGTAGCGTAGTAGCTTAATTCACCACGGCAAGGCGACTGAATACACTCTACAAGTGTTTGATTCAGTGGCTGTAATATTGCTAATTTTTCATCTGTGTACTATAATGATTATATATATATATATATATATATATATATATATATATATATATATATATATATATATATATATATATATATATATATATATATATATAAATATATATATATATATATATATATATATATATATATATATATATATATATATATATATATATATATATAAAGCTCTTGATGAGGCTCGGTGGAGGGGGAAAATTTTGAGCGTCTACTGTTTATATTAAACCTAAGTGAGATTGATCTCTGTGTGGTGTCTTAATGTCTTGATGACTATATATATATATATATATATATATATATATATATATATATATATATATATATATATATATATATATATATATATATATATATATATATTTATATATATATATATATATATATATATATATATATATATATATATATATATATATATATATATATATATATATATATATATATATATATATATATATAATTACCTAATTGTATGCGTGTGTGCGTGCGTGTGTGTGTATATAGGTAGACAGATAGATATATAGATTTATGCACATCGAAATCGTGATCTTAATAGTACAATATTATCAATGAAAATTATGTTGAATTTATTGGGAGCAGAACTCGCATCTCAAACTTTATGTTCATACCCCAACTGGGCTACTGTATCAACCACTTGCATTTGTATATGTTTTTGTATATATAGTAAACATTTACAACGTTTTTTGTCGATAAAACACCGCTCAACACCTCATATAGATATAATCCACACAATTTCAAGGTAGAAAATAGGAAGGTCAAATAGAGATAAAGAAAAAATAAGAGGGAGCTTGCTAGGCAGAGGCCACTCTACGCCTCACTTAGATAGACACCACGCAATATATATATATATATATATATATATATATATATATATATATATATATATATATATATATATATATATATATATATATATATATATATATGTAATATATATATATATATATATATATATATATATATATATATATATATATATATATATATATATATATATATATATATATATATATATATAATATATATATATATATATATATATATATATATATATATATATATATATATATATATATATATATATATATATATATATATATATATATATATATATATATATATATATATATATATATATATATATATATATATATATATCCGTCCCTGCTATATATAGTCTAATACATTTACTGTCTCTCCCTTTGTAGTAACAGTAAAAACTTTCTCAATGCAGGAGAATAGATATATTCCTATATATTTGTTGCCTGTATTTAAAACGTGTTTTCCCCCTCCTCATATTACATTAATGATCATTGTTTCTCTCACCCTATGGCTACAAATATAAAGAGCATAGGATGCACAAAAATATATTTGGATATTTGAAAATAGCATTTGAAGTTATATTTTCATAGGATTCTTTAATATCATCAGTATTGTATGCTATGGAAATGCATATTTTTCTCTGTTCTACTTAGGTAAGTTATGTATAGAAGTGTAAGTATATATTGTCGGATTGATCTCATTGACAGACTGAAAAGCCTACCTGGGAGTGGAAGCTTTATATATATATATATATATATATATATATATATATATATATATATATATATATATATATATATATATATATATATATATATATATATATATATATATATATGTACATGGATAGCGTTGTAAGAATAAGTCCTTTTGAAAATAAATTATTAGAATAAGCCTTTTCGTGTTTTAAGTGAAATACTATTTACCATATAGCAGTCTAAGAGGCCTCAACTCAGGACGTCTCAAAAAGAAACGTCACCCATCACACATCGAAGTGTCGTGAAAATGATCAACTAACTTTCAAGTGTGTTTGTGTGTGTTTGTGTGTGTGTATGTGTGTGATTACCTAATTGTGATTACCTAATTGTGTTTACGGGAAAGAGCCCAAAGCTCGTATCTTCCCGTCTCCTGATCGGTTCCATTTTTAGACTTAGTGATACTTATCATACCTGTCCTTAAAACTATGGATTGAGATAGCATTAACTACCTCCTCGCTTAGCGAATTCCAATTATCAACTACTCTTACACTGAAAAAGTATTTCCTTACATCCTGCAAACAAGTTTTCTTCCGAAGCTTCAAACTATGACCTCTAGTTCTAGAGCCAGCCATATCGAAATATCGATCCCTATCCACTCTATCATAACCATGAAGGAATTTAAAGACTGTCACCATATCCCCCCTTACTCTTCTAGCTTCGAGTGATGGCAAGTCTAATTCCCTCAGCCTCTCATCATAACCGAGATTGCGTATTTCTGGCACCAGTTTCGTGGCATGTCTTTGAACTTTTTCAAGCTTAGCTATGTGCTTTTTCAAGTGCGGATTCCAAAAGGGGGCTGCATATTCGAGTTTTGGCCTCACATAGGTTACATAAATATTTCTGAACATTTCCTTGTCCATGTGCCTGAAGGCTACCCTTACATTTGATAAGAATGCATATGCTGCCCTTACTACGCCATTTATATGTATTTCTGGAGACAAATCTGCCAGTATGTTTACTCCTAGATCTCTCTCATTTTCTGTCTCTTGAAGTTGTACTCCAGCCACCGAGTAGTCAAGCTTGGGCCTTCTTGCACTTGTACCCATTCTCATTACCTTACATTTTGAGGTATTGAATTTCATTAGCCACTTTTCTGACCACTCATGCAGATTATTTAGATCCTCCTGAAGTTCTCTACCATTGTTCTCGTTTTTTACTTTCTTCACAATCTTAGCATCATCTGCAAACATATTCATGAATGAATTTACAGACTCTGGTAGATCATTTACATATACAAGGAACAAAAGTGGCCCTAAAACTGTACCCTGTGGAACTCCACTACTAACTCTTCTCCATTCAGACACTGAGTGTCTTACTCTAACCCTCTGTTCCCTTCCTTCTAAGTAAGTTTTTATCCATTCCAAGACATTTCCACCTATTCTAGCCATTGATTGCAGCTTCCTAATAAGTCTCCCATGTGGAACAGTGTCAAACGCTTTCTGGAAGTCTAGGAATATGCAATCTGCCCAGCCCTCTCTTTCCTGTAAGATTTGGCTTACCTCATCATAAAATTCTAATAAGTTTGTTACTGTTGATCTTCCTTCTCTGAAGCCATGTTGCCTCACTGACAAAAAGTTGAAGGATTCCAAGTGAAGAGAGATATGTTTCCTTAGTAGTTTCTCCATAACTTTGCAAACTATGCTGGTCAAGGAAACTGGTCTATAGTTCAGAGCCGTATCCCTCCTTCCCTTTTTGAAGATAGGTATCACATTTGCTTGTTTCCAGCATCTTGGAATCTCCCCCGACTCCAGTGACTCCTTAAATATGATACTTAGTGCC
Organism: Halocaridina rubra; assembly: GCA_037179515.1. NCBI lineage: Eukaryota > Metazoa > Arthropoda > Malacostraca > Decapoda > Atyidae > Halocaridina > Halocaridina rubra. Next base: position 27,313 of record JAXCGZ010012261.1, on the reverse strand, counting down.
ACTGATATTGTGTTTGCGCATTTTTTAAGCACATGAGGGGATATGTCATCAGGACCTGTAGCTTTATGAACATCTATATCCATCAGCGCCTTGCATACCTCAGTGGCTGTAAGGTTGATGTTCTCTAATACCGGCCCTTGAGCTTCTATCACTGCAATCTGAGGGGGTGGGGTATTTTCTACTGTAAATACTGACTGAAACTCCTTGTTCAATTCTTTGCAGATCTCTTCGTCCGTCTCAGTGATGCTTCCATCCGCTCTCTTTAGCCTTAAAACCTGTTCTTTTACCTTCAGTTTTCCTCTGATAAAGCTGTGGAAAAGCTTGGGATTTTCTTTAGCCTTCCTGGTGATGTCCCTCTCATAATCTCTCTCTGCCTCTCTCCTTTTACTTAGGTAGTCATTTCTTGCTCTTTTGTAGGTTTGCCAGGCATTTATGTTTTTTCTCCTCCTATACCTTTTCCAGCATTTGTCTCTCCACTCCTTAGCTCTTTTACACCCATTATCGAACCATTTCTCTCTGGCATGAATTACACCTACTTTGGTGACAGGTATGCAGCAATCTACTATCTTCCCATATTTCTCACAAAAGATGTCATACATTGCTTGTACAGATTTGTTGTAAAATAAGGTTCTCCAGTCAATAACTGCAAAAAGCTCATTCATTTTGATGTAATCTCCTTTCGGATAGTTCCTCCTCATGTCCTCAGTGCCTCTACTCTCAGGAAGAATGTCTTCAATGATATACTCCATCAACAACACACAGTGGTCACTCTTTCCAATTGGTGGTTCATACTCAATATTTTCAATATCCAACACATTATCTGTGAACACTAGATCAAGTAGTGATGGCTCATCCCCACCCCTGGCTCTTGTTGGTTCCATTACATGTTGGTGTAGGAAATTCCCTTGTACGCAATCTAGGAATCTTGCCCCGAATGAGTCCTCACCACTGTGTGGGTCAAGGTTTATCCAATCTATCTCTTTATGATTAAAGTCTCCCATAATCAAAATCCTACATTTTTTCTCCCGTGCCATGTTAACAACTGAGTTTATGACTTCAATAGTACCTATATGACTTTCCTCATAAATTTCAAGCCTATTTTGGTTCCTTGGTGGGTTGTATACAACAGTTATTATAATGCTCTCTGACCCAGTATTTATGCGAGCAACAAGAAATTCCCTGAACTCACTTTCTATAGCCAAGTTTATTTCTTCAACTTGAATCCTCTCACTTATGAGCAGTGCTATCCCTCCACCAGTCCTCTCAGATCTTTCGACCCTTAGTATTCTGAAGCCCTTAGGAAAAACTGTGACACTGTTTATGTCCTCACTCAACTTAGTCTCTGTAATTGCTACTATATCTGCCTTACTGTTGTGAGTCCTATCTTTTAATTCTACTGCCTTACCAGCTAATCCATCAGCATGTGTGTGTGTGTGTGTGTGTGTGTGTGTGTGTGTGTGTGTGTGTGTGTGTGTGTGTGTGTGTGTATATATATATATATACTGTACGTGGATAGCGTTGTAAGAATAAGTCCTTTTGGAAAATAAATTATTAGAATAAGCCTTTTCGTGTTTTAAGTGAAATACTATTTACCATAGAGCAGTCTAAGAAGCCTCAACTCAAGACGTCTCAAAAAAGAAACGTCACCCATCACACATCGAAGTGTCGTGAAAATGATCAACTAACTTTCAAGTGTGTGTGCGTGTGTGTGTGTGTATGTGTGTGTGTGTGTGTGTGTGTGTGTGTGTGTGTGTGTGTGTGCACGTGTTATATATATATATATATATATATATATATATATATATATATATATATATATATATATATATATATATATATATATATATATATATATATATATATATATATATATATATATATATATATATATATATATATATATATATATATAAATAAATACATAAATAAATATATATATATATATATATATATATATATATATATATATATATATATATATATATATATATATATATATATATATATATATATGTATATATATATATATATATATATATATATATATATATATATATATATATATATATATATATATATATATATATATATATATATAATATATGAGAGAGAGAGAGAGAGAGAGAGAGAGAGAGAGAGAGAGAGAGAGAGAGAGAGAGAGAGAGAGAGAGAGAGAGAGAGAGTTTTAAGTGAAGTAATTTCTTCTTCTATATTAACAGAGTAACTAATGTGCAGCTGGTGGATTGTATATAAGTGATGTGCTGAACGGCCTCTGACTCCCAAGCTCACTTTTTATACTCTGTTTATTTCTCACTCTACAATATCTTCTTTCTTTCTTGGATAGAGGTTGGTTCAAGTCTAGCAATGAACAGAACCGACTTTGCCTCCCATAACTCTTTCTTTTTCTTTCTTACTCTCCATGTTCCCCTGCGTGTCTTGAAAGTCGACTAAATGGGATGGAGCGAAGAGACTGGAAATCCTCCCACATTTTCTTTATGCGACGAGTCAAGATACACTAAAGGAGTCTTTAAGGAAAATCTAGTGTGGTAGGTAGGGTGTTTGGAGTAGGTATATGAATAGGAAGAGAAGGAGTGCTCCTGTGTATGAGTGTGGAGATATGTGTCTGGTTGAAAGGTAGATATTGTAATCAAGGAACATGTAGGTAAATGTCAGATTTATAGTGTAAACATGATTTTACAACTGCGCAGACATTTTCACTTGCTTCTCATCTGCCAGTTGGTTTTCTCTGCATATTAAAGGCTAAAGGATTCTGATGAAAGGCAACGACAAGGGACAATGAAAGCAGAGAGTCCGACTGTATACCAACCATATAATCTGGGCCTAAGGCCCCACTCCTATCATGTGGACCTAGTGAGCACCAGTCAGGGGCGGAATCACCAACTCCCTCAATTGATTGCCCAAGTTAATCGGTAATGACATGATACAATAAAAGCTAATCCAACCCTGGGCAAGGATCAAAGCTGGGGCCAGTATATTACCAGTTCGAAACGTTATCACAATATTGTGCTTGGCAGGCATTTTTCACTTTGGAATGCAGCCTCTTACACTGGACAGAGAACTTAGGTTATTTTAAAGTAGTTATCAGTTCCAAAATTTGAATAATCGTTAGGATTTAAAATACCTGCCAAGGTACTCCTGTGTCAATTTAACCATAATTAGCACCTGTCCGGGTCGGAATTGTAACCAACGCTTTATTTGTCCCTTTGTTCTTTATTACATTTTAACTATGGACAGAAGCTGCTAACTGAGCATTGCAACCTACATCTTAGCTGTCACTGTGTTCTTGAGTTTATCTATTTGTTTTTTAGTACTTATCCAATTCGGCAAAATTCCCTCTTGTCATTTTTAATTGCGCTTAGTACTCACTTTTACATTAATTTTCTCTCTTTGTATTGTAAGTTGTAGTTAGCAACTCCTGATCTAGGAATTGTCACTTTCTCTTTTGAAGATGTTACTGTTTTCCTTCTTTTTATGCGTGAGCTGGAAGTGTATTTTACTTTTTAATGTTTCTTACATCATTACACTTTTGCTTTGCAGTTCAACAACTCGAAATTGTGGCTTGTTCTCCGTCAGTCAACTATATTCTTTATATATAATTTTGATTTTACCTTTTACACTCATCAAACCCGTGGTTTTAAATTAATTCAGGAATTATGGTCTCCATTCAATTGTAGAATTACTTAGAAGTAATAATTGTTCGTTACTTTAAGTTTTGCTTTACCTAACCTCCCAGACACGGACTTGGAACTTATTCATTTCATGTCACTCTGTTCTTATTCATTTCATGTCACTCTGTTCTTAGTCAGTTTTGTGTGTATTTTGCCATTGCCTGATAGGGAGTTATGGCAACGCATACATATGGAACAGGTCAATTACTAGGAACTGAATAGTTATATCGTAACACTTAATTTTGTCTATTAATATCAGAATGTCACTTGCCACTCTAACTAATTCCCATGGAAAAGTTTTATATTATATGGGGCGGTAAAGTGCTTATATGATTAGAAAAGTATATTGTATTAATATTCATATAATATTATTTGATCATAGATCGATTAATACGTGGTGAGATATAAAATCTACAAAATTGTGTACATACATACATATGTCAGTGTATATGTATATGAGGAAAATATGCATAGTGATAAGTGCATTACACTCACGTGTTCCCTTAATGTCACGATAGGTAACTTCTTACCATGTGGAAATAATAATAATAATAATAATAATAATAATAATAATAATAATAATAATAATAATAATAATAATAATAATAATAATAATACAATATTATTATTATTATTATTAATACTATTATTATTATTATTATTATTATTATTATTATTATTATTATCATTATTATTAATATTATTATTATTATTATTATTATTTTTCAGTTACAGGAGGAACTCAAGAAATTTTTTCAGTATATTGTAAATTTTCCTTCAAATTATGCGAGAAACCAGGCTGTTACATATAAATGAACATTTACTCGAAATATGTATGAATCGCAAATACGATAATTTTCATTGCCCATTTCGGTATCACACTCATAAAAGCTAAACTGTCAAATTACTTAAAAAAAAAAAAAAAAAAACTTGATGACAACTCGTCGACCATTGTTCCCAATTAGGAGGTCTACTTGGATCAACTGGAGAAGACGGACCTCAGCAACGTCAACCGAAGAAAACACTCTTCACAACAGGTCAGCTGGAGATAACGCATCTCTTAATTAAGCAACTGACGATAGGGCACCTTAAGTTAGGGTAGGTTAGATTAGGTTAAGATAGGTTAGGTTAAGTTAGGTTATCTCCGGTTGGCCAATCATGAGGAGTGCCCTCTCGAGTTGACAGCACTGAGATGCGTCTTCTCCTGTTTATTCTTCTATTTACGTAAGCCATTTTCCCCTTGCAAGAGGAGTGGCTGAGTCAAGGCAAAATAATCTGACTCTTTGGGAAGAGAAAATGCAAAGGACGGGATTCCCAGTCTCTCCGCTCTGCCCCGTTTAATTAGCTATTACGACACGCACGGAACAAGGTGGGGATAATCTAGCCCCCCCTCAGGGGGAGAGTTAGAAAGTAATAATAATAATAATAATAGTAATAATAATAATAATAATAACAATAATAATAATAATAATAATAATAATAATAATAATAATAATAATAATAATAATAATATTGTCTCCGTGGCAAAATGGTAGCGTCTGCGACTCTGAGGCGGCAGGTCGAGGGTACGCGCCCCGTCACGGACTGAGGTTAGTAAGGGCATACACTCAGGGTAATGATTACATCTGCCAAAACAAGTCCTTCGTAAAAAGGCAACCGTCCTAGCCCTTTGTAGAAAAGGGAGTTCCTGACTTAAAACCGAATCCAATAATAATAAAAAAAATAATAATAATAATAGTAATAATAATAATAAATGAGATATATTATCGTAGTCCATAAAAATCTGGTGGTAACATTTAGAATCTTATTTTTTTTTTTTTATAAAACTGAGCATGACACAAGAGTGTATCCCATGGAAATCTGTATCGTCGTTGGCAACACTGATATTGAAGTTGCTTCACCTCAGTCGTAGACGCGGTAATCAAGAGGGTGGATGTATGTTTTTGTAGTGCATTTTTTTTTATTGTGTTTAGTGCGTATTTTCCAATTCCATTAACGTATGAGTTAGTGACTTTTGTGAAGGAATGTATAATATTAAGTGGGACAGTTACCTGATATGTAAACGATAGAATCTTGTCCAAATGAGGGGTCGAAAAGCATACCATAGTATGCAAAGATTGAAGCTTGTTGACGCGCTCGTTTTCATGTTTACACTTGCTTTGGAGAAATAGTTAAGGAGATTTCTCTCTCTTGGTAGTGTTATATCAGCTTTCATCAGTGCATTTCTTACCACGTGCTTCATATTAAGCATTTTTGAGTATTTAAGAGCTTATGATTACATTTAAGAGGCTTGATATCCAGTGGCTCCAGTCACAGTTGTGGTAAACACATCATAAAAAAATGTGTAAAAAAAGAAATAATTACAAACATAATAATTTTTAGCGCAAGTGTCCTGAATATCTCAATGAATGGTGAACTTGACAAACTCTTTCAACCTCAAACTTCGGTTGTAAAATATCCATAGAGTCTAAAAAAACACACGACCTAGGAGACCTACATCGAATGATAGAAAGTCTTGCAGATAAGGTGAAAATTTTGGAAGCAGATGCTGAAAAGGTGAAAGCCTTACAACTCAAGGTGGGTTTACTAGAATCTGACATTGTCATACTTAAAAGAGATAATTCTAGGTTGAAACTGCTATTAGAAACATCTCCACCTCTCAGTTCAGTGCTGTCACCTAACAACGATGATGTCCCCTCTATCAACAACCCTCAGGTTCTGCAAACTAGGTTTTCTGTCTCTACTCACAATTCCTTCAGTGCATTGAGTGACGAATGTGACAGTGGTAGTGAAGAAGAGGTAGATCCAGATAAAAGTGATAGTCATCAAGACAACCTGAATACACCATCTAGCATAAATAATCAAATCAGTAACAGGTTACAAAATAGTGATGAAACAACAGCGTCCTTTTCCACTACTCCTAACAATACAACAACAGGCACTAACCAGAACAAGATTCTTCCCAGCACAAACAACCAACCTGGTAAAGAGTTGCAAAACAGCGAAGAAGATATAGAGTCAATCTCCACTACTCCTAACAACACAGCAACTATCACTAACCAGGACACCCAAATTACATCTTCCAGCACAAATAACCAACCCAGCAATAGGCTGCAAAACAATGAAGAAAACAGAAAAGACAAAATAGCAGCAATCTCTATTCTAAACATTCCATCGAAGTCCTCTCCCCCACAGCCACAGTTGCCCAATAATGCAAGTGCAAGGGTTACAGCTCAAATATATATTCGCATTCCTGGCAACCCCTTTGAGAGAGAGATACGTAATACATTGACAAATCAAGGCATTACTTCTGAAGAAGTCTTGATTAAGGAGCTTTCTCGCAAACCAAACTGGGTTTCCTTCGCAATAACGATATCGAAAGGATTTGAATATGTGCCTTACAACTGAATCAATGGCCTACAGGCACAAGTGTCCAGCCATTTCGTGGGGGCAAACAATGGACACAACCTGGGTATTCTACAAAATATCCCAAACTACAGTCATACCAAAATAAACAGCAAAGAGCTAATGAAACAATCCCCTCTACGCGAGACTACAGAAAGAGACACGATACAAACCTCTCTTATCGCCGTCCACGCACAAGAGACTTCTCCTGGAGTGATGGCTCTTACAACCCTAGACACTCACCTAGGCATACAAACTTTGGGAAGGCCCGATCATACCACGGCACGTACTCAAACCAGTGTTACACATCCAACGGCAGGTACAGACACTAGGATCCATGGGCTAACCCCAGAACACACTACAATGATGAATTCCCAGCATAATCGCGCAGTCGAAACTACAACTATGACTATGGATACCACCCCAATGAAACATGGTAAGAATGTAACATTAGTACATGTGAACGCTCAGTCCCTGCTCGCTCATTTTGAGGAAATAATAATGCTAACAAAAGACTACAACATAGACATCCTCTGTGTAAGTGAAACTTGGCTTCCTCCTACAACTGAAAATAGACATGTGAATATTCCAGAGTTTAAAATATTTCGCAATGACCATGGCAGAGGGGGTGGGGTTTGTATTTATGTTAGAAATTATCTTAGTGCATCAGAAATAGCCACAGGTTTAGAAAAAACTGAGGAGCTCGAAGATTTATGGATCACTGTGCAGTATCAGAAACTTCCATATTTCATTGTAGGGTGTGTTTACCGTCACCCTAAAGCACCTACCAGTTCATTCAATCATCTACTAGAAACATTCAGAAATATCTGTGTGCGTCATAAACCCATATACATACTTGGTGATTTTAATGATGACTTGCTCTCAGCAGATAACAAAATGAAAAGGGTGATCAACACTGTGAAGTTAACACAAATAGTGACAAAACCGACCCGCATAACCCCCAATTCTAGGACTCTTATAGATCTGATAATAACAAATAAAGTGGAAAGTATACTCTATTGGGACGTAGTTCCCTGCCCAATTGCAGACCACGAGCTGAACATTGCTATGCTAAACATAAACAAGCCGAAAAGGAAGCCTCTCCTCAAGACATTCCGGTGTCTAAAAAATTACTCCCCTGATATCTTTTGTGAAACATTAATCAACAACACAAATGCACTTAATAGAATTAAATACACAGATAACGTCGATTTGCAGGTTGAGATTCTAACAAAAGTCTTCCTTAAATGCTTAGATAGTTGTGCACCCATTGTAACAAGAAAAATAACCCGCCCCTCAGCCCCCTGGCTAACTAATGACATCAAAGAGGCAATGCAAATCAGAAATCAAATACAAAAAGAGCTAAAAATGAATAGATATGATATGACTCTCCGAGAACGTTATAAAACAGAAAAGAAACGTGTCAGATCTCTCATCAGTGTAAGTAAAAAAGACTTTTACAAAAAACAATTTAATGACTCTAGACATGATACAGCAGCAACATGGAAAGTGATAAGAAGCATGATACCAAATGAAAAGAGTACCTCAGAAAGTTATGAAAATATTACGGAGTTGAAAGACAAAGCAGAAAACTTTAATAACTATTTTGCTAACGTTGGCAAAAATACATATGAAAAAACTCAAGAAAACATCAACTCAGTGAATATGAGTAATTGCTTAAATGACAATTCTTCCAATGAAAACACAAGAGAGTACTTCAAGCTTATTCCTATCGATTGTGCTACCCTAATTCTTACCATAAAGAGCCTAAGAAACTCTGGCTCTTATGGTTCAGATGGTATACCATTTCAGTTCATCAGAGATGCTCTACCCGTGATTGCATCCTATATTCTAACTATTATGAACACTTCCATTGTTACTAAAAAGTTTCCTGACTTGGAAAATAGCACATGTAATACCTCTGCATAAAAAAGGGGGACAGAGAAGATGTGACAAACTATCGTCCCATTTCCCTGCTACCCATTTTCTCTAAAATATTAGAAAAATTGTTGCATGCCAACTTATGTCATATTTAGAATCAAATAGACTACTAACGATTAGCCAACATGGTTTCAGACCAAAACTCTCGACGGAAACTGCACTGCTTAAAGTTACGAATAGTATATATAATAATATAGATATGAAAAAAATATCTTTGCTAGTTTTGTTGGACTTATCAAAAGCCTTCGACAGTGTAAACCATGAAATTCTTTTAAGTAAATGTATTAACTTAAATATTGATCCAAGCTGGTTTAGCGAGTATATATCTAATCGTAAACAGTCCATACGTCTTAACAACATTATCTCTGTGCCAAAAAATGTATCATTTGGTGTTCCACACAGGGATCAGTACTTGGTCTTATCCTCTTCTCCATTTACGTAAATGATCTATCTTCTTTCATTTCTGACTGTCTAGTCGTACAATATGCAGATGACACTCAACTACTCCTTAGTGGTGATATTAATAATCTCCCAGAGCTAACTTTAAGAGCAGAAAACACTCTGTCAAAAATTAAAACCTATTTCACAGAAATTGGGCTGTTAATTAACGAAAGTAAAACACAGTGCATATTTATTGGTTCAAGGTTCCACATAGCACAAAGTCCAGAAAACACAACAATTAATTTTTGCGACAATATTATCACACCTAGCAAAACAGTCAAAAACCTAGGAATTCACTTTGATAACCACATGTTGTTTGATTCCCACATAGATAAAGTATGCAAAAAGGTTACAGGAACATTAATGTACTTATCACGTATAAAAGACAATTTTGAGACTACCACTCGAATAACTGTTGTTGAATCTCTAGCCCTAAGTCACATTAATTACTGCACAACTGTTTGGGGAGCTACCACTAAGACTCAGAAAAACAGAATACAGAAGCTTATTAATTTTGCAGCTCGAGTTGCCCTGGGAGGAATAAGAAAATATGACCACATCACACCAGCTCTCAATAAACTTGGGTGGCTGCGGGCAGAAAATAAGGTCGCTTATGCTATTTATGTTTTTGTATTCAAAATTTTGGACCATCATTATCCTAGCTGGCTATTTGATTTAAAAACAGTCAGGGATATAAGGGGAACCAACACAAGACAGAGCAGTGAGCTCTTTATTCACAGAACAAACACAGAAGTAGATTCAAAGATGATCACTATCAAAGGGCCAACACTCTGGAATAATATTCCAGAGCATCTTAAAAATGCATCCTCTTTCACAGCTTTCAAAGGCAAACTATACAGTTTTCTTTTGGACAAATAGTTGCTGCTCATTAAGAACTAATTATTCTCATAGTAAGGAAACAAATATGGAAATGATGCCGATAATAACGATCCTGTATCTAGTGGCATACTTACTACTTTAGTATTAACATTACTGTAACATTTTTATTACAGCATTATTATTTTCTATGAAAGCTACATATAATTTAACTATATGTCTAACCCTCTTATTTGTTAGTTTAATTACATGTCTACTTATAAGTTACTATTAATGTTGAATAACCATTGTACAAAATGGAAATAAATGTTTTTGTTTTTTTGTTTTTGTTTTTTGTTTTTCTTCCGTAGCAGAGGTGTTATGGGGTTGAGGGAGAGGGGGGAAGACTTGATCCACTCAGAGCGCGTTCCATTGTCACGTGACTTTTTTTTATTTTTTAATTCTCGAGCGTTATGATTAATAATCCTCTGATATTCGTGATTCCCAAAGGTCTTCGTTCTTATCGTCAATGCTAAGCTCGATATATAGTTTTTATTGTCTTTTTAGAATCTTGATAGTCTAATGCTTAATCACAATGTAAGTGGTTTCCCTTTTTAATTTTAATACCGCTAGCTAAATTGAGGTTGTTTTTAATTATTTCTTATTTTAATTATTTCCCAAAGTATGTTGATCCCCTTCAGAAATTTAATGATAAATGATATGTTAATAAATGATACTTTGAAGTTGGCAATACTGCGTGAAGTGTTTATTTGAAAATTGCATGTGATAGTAATAAAACTGAATACAATACAATGTTGATCATATTTTGTACTCCGGGGAAAAAAATATCTAGCATAATATACATTCTAACAATTGTATATTTATTCTACTCTATTGCTCGAATTATTAGCAGAGGATGGAGCTGCTAGGCAGAAGAGAGAGACAGACCAAAGAGGAGATTTATGGATGTGTTGAGGAAGGACATGAAAATTAGTCCATATATATATATATATATATATATATATATATATATATATATATATATATATATATATATATATATATATATATATATATATATATATATATATATATATATAATATGAAAATACAGTGGTACATCTCTTACTATCGTTGATAGCATAGGGAGAACCTATTCTTCTTGTAGAACAAATGTTTTATTAGTTTATTTTTATTTATTTCTTTTCCACCAAGCGCCCCAGTGAGCAACACTTTAGGTTAATCATGGAATTGAAAATTTTGTATGTATATATTTGAGAGAGAGAGAGAGAGAGAGAGAGAGAGAGAGAGAGAGAGAGAGAGAGAGAGAGAGAGAGAGAGAGAGAGAGAGAGAGAGAGAGAGAGAGAGAGAGAGACTGGTTTGATACTTCAGAAATTACTTACAGAGAAAAGTAATTATGATAAGGAATGAGGTTGGCAGAGAACTAAAACTCCATCTGAAAATAAAGGAAATAAATAGTAGTTTGAACCGTTGTCCGTATGTTGTCATTAGGAGGGTCATTTGTAGCAATCGAATCATTTCCACTAATGGAGGGTGTCTAGTACGGTGAAACGATATTTATTTTTCTGCAGACTGAAACCAGTGGACAAAGACCCGATTTCTTAAACAGTGTAAACCTAGGATACCATCTTGTTAGTTTTCTAGACACACAAACGGATTTCATAAACGCATCTGACGCGGTTCTGGGTATGGGTAGGATTTCGTACGGGATCATAACCATACACAACCGCGTCAGATGCGTTTATTAAATCCATTTGTGTCTAGCTAACTAACAATATTGTGTCCTAGGTTTACACTGTTTAAGAAATCGGGCCTAAGACCTCTTCCATACGTTTAAATTCTTGTAAGGCTGTTCATACTTATTAGTATTGTGCAGTTGTGTTTATATTTTTTTTTTCCAGAATATATCCATATAAAGTACATTTAGTCCTGTTGGTTTTACCCATCATATTAGCTATATAAATATTTTTTGCCTCACCCAGATAGGTATGTTGGTGGAATCGCAAATGTTTCCCCTCTCCACCTCACTGACCTAGCCACGAAGGGTTGGAGATATTGTTGTCTTCTCGAGCACCCATTTAAAACCATGCTCTGAAACAGAGCCAAACTGGTAAACTCTTCGTATAGCCGAGCTCGAAGGCAAGTTGCTAAATGCATGTTTTTCCCGTTTTAACTGTGCATCATTATCAGAAAAATTGACAATTTATGACTTGAGGAGCTGCGAGTTGTTTATAGAACTACATTCGTGACTCAAAGCTTGCTTGTGGAACTTAATTTTTTATTTGTTTTTTTTTATTTATTTTTTTTTTAAAGAGGAAATTGATAGTTATATGTTTCGGGATGGAAGGAAAAGATGTCAGGTAGGTGGTGGATCTAGTTAGCAGAGAAGGTGGACTTGATAAAAGCAGATTCTTCGATAAATGTTGTAATGTATACCAAAAGTGCAGCGTTTTTGGGGATGTTTACTCTAACCATAATACAGTTTGCTTAGTGTTGGAATGCTGTCGGAAGAAAATAATTTCGTAATCTGAATTTGAATGACCTCTGAAAACATTGATAAATGCGTTGGTTTCGCGGGGTGAGGGATGTAGATGGACTTCAGAAACTAATATGTTTTATATAAAAGTAAATCGGTCTATAGTATTGAAATGTTCATTAGGTAGCTGTTGAATTATGTATTTGTTTAGTATAAATAATGTTAAAGTTTAGAAAAATTTGATCGTGATATTATTGCATTATATTTTTAGGGCAATTATGCCAAGTTTCAGGGGATTAAAGGTAGTCCAGAGAGAGAATTGAACGCAGAGGGTAAAATATTTTCCAGAATAAGGAAAAATGTTTGATAGTTTGAATTTTCCTACAGTTTTGTATTTACGAAACCTTGATAACCATACTAATTTCCTTGGAAGTCGTTATGATTACCTAGGGAAACCTTGGTCCTAGTTTTAAAGATACGGAAGGAAAAGGTATATATATATATATATATATATATATATATATATATATATATATATATATATATATATATATATATATATATATATATATATATATATATATATATATATATATATATATATATATATATATATATATATATATATATATATATATATATATATATATATATATATATATATATATATATATATATATATATATATATATATATATATATATATATATATATATATATATATATATATATATATATATATATATATATATATATATATATATATATATATATATATATATATATATATATAGTGTCTTTGTGTTTTCGTTCGTGGTGAATGAAACCTTACAAATTACTGAAAAATAGAACAATATACATTATAGCGCGCATAGGAGAAAGGGCTATTGGCCAGTAGATATGAAAATGACAAAATAAGATACGATTTTCCCTCTAGGAGGGTTAATAACTACTGCATGGAAAAGGTAAATTGCTAGAAAATTTACCTCAATCAAAGTATCGAGCTTGAAATAGGGAAGAAACAATATATTGAAACTTTTATGCCTTACAAGAGGACTTTATGTAAAACTTTGCAGGTTTGGTATTATTTTATTATATTGGGAATAATAATAATAAAAAAAAAAGAGACGTCTAGTGGTAGCTTGAGTTGGTAATACAAAAGTGAGGAAGGAAAACTGATACTTTTTTTTTTTATTCTTAGACATCAAAGCATAGCGAAATAACTTTCTAACGGGGGAAAATAACCGTTAACTTCCGAGTAGGAAGTATGTGCCTTTTAAATTCCTTAATAATTCAAGTTGAGGAAACTTTATCAAGCGAAGTTTTCGAAAAATAAACTGTGGTATTATCTTTAGCTGTTTTGGATTTCGTTATTAATATTTGGCTGTAGTGCCTAAACATCCTGTTATTGAGACCAAATTGGCCTGTGCAATTAATTTCGCAAGATCTCAGTGTGAATAAGAATGAGAGCTTAGTGGCGTCTATCGTTTGACAGCCCTGTCAAGTTACTCGTTTGTACTCTTCTCATGGTAGTTTATGCTCATATTACTGATATTAGAAGATAGTAAGTTTATCATGTTCTTGCTAGATCATAACCAGAGTTTGCAAGCTCTCTATAGAATCATTTTGTGCAGCATAGATGCATATCCATCTATTATTATTATTATTATTATTATTATTATTATTATTATTATTATTATTATTATTTTTATTATTATTATTATTATTATTATTATTATTATTATTATTATTATTATTATTATTAGTCTTGCTTTGCAGAGAGAGTTATATATTGTGTGCCAGTAAAAAAGCTCCCACAAATAAAAGCTACATAATAGGTTCACTACAGAGAATTAGACTGCGTATATTATTTTACTACATTGCCCTAAGACTTTATTTTAACTGTCTAATGGATTGTGTGAGTTGAACTACTGAGTTGCTGACAGGCTGGGACACTGAACTAGGCTGCTGAGTTGAAAAAAAAAACATGAAATTGGCAATGTTGATTATTTTATATCAATATAAATATTGGAGAAAGAGGAGGACTAGCTTTCGATGTCTTATATCTTTACCGATTAAATTGTGCAGTTACTTGTGTGAGAATCGTTGATTTCCTATAGATCAACCTGATTGCTTAACAATTGACTGGAGATCACTCGGTCCACTTGATTCGAGAGGTGGCTTTGGGCCCCGGCTGCATGGTAGATATATAGGCCTAGTCGAGTTTTGTGCTATCACTGTCCCTTACCTCTGCCTTTCATTACAGACCTTTAACCTTAACCCTCAGATTTTGATGTCAGTCAGCATAAGTATAATTGTTCGAATTTTCCTGTATTTCTCTGCCTTGTTCCGGACTTATTCCGATTGTAATCACCGTATTGACTAGAGCATTGTTTCTATCTAGGCAAATAGTAATGTTTTTACTAGAAACATATTGGAGTCGGCAGTTATTAACTGAAAAGAACGTAGAAATATTAATTTCCGTCATGTTTTGCCTATCGTTAATCCTGTAACATTGAGTATGCTTTAGTCCACTTCAAAGAGTGTAATTTAGGAAGTAACTCAACTCCATTTTCTGTTTACGGTAGAAAATAATTCATGTGAAAACGTGCAAGAACTTCCTTATAATTATCGTTAGTGGTTGTGTTGTTGTTGTTATATTTGTAATTATTTTTTACGGTATTATTATTATTATTATTATTATTATTATTATTATTATTATTATTATTATTATTATTATTATTATTATTATTGCTGTTGTTGTTGTTGTTGTTGTTTACATTCTCGTTGATGATGAAATAAGAATTTGTATTTCTTTATATATATATATATATATATATATATATATATATATATATATATATATATATATATATATATATATATATATGTGTTATTTTTTGATGAGTGTGACACCGGGACAGGCAGAAACTAAACTCATCAATAAAGGCCCGGGCACGAGAAAATACCAAGATGAAGGAAAAGAAAAGGGTTAAGGACAAGGCAGAGATGAGGTAATGTCACACACAGGAAAACGACAGACAGAAAGAAAACAGTCAAAGTACAGAGGACCCAGAGATATGGAGGACTAGGCTCTGAGATGACGATAGATCTGCTTTTTGAAGGATGAAAGGTCATAAGAATTAGGAAAGACAGAAGGAGGAAGAGAGTTCCAGAGTCTGGAGGTAGATGGGAAGAAGCAGTCGCTGCACCGACCAATCCGCGAGCTACAAATTTCCACACAGTACCTGTGAGATGAGGCCGCTTGGCGAGTGTTATGCGGCCTCGACAGTGGGGGAGGGATGCAACTCGCCAACTCATCAGAGCAGCGATGGAAGTAGTAGCGATAGAAATGCGAAAGGGAAGATACCTTGCGGCGAAGAGAGAGAGAATCCAAATTAGAAGTAAGAGAAGGATCATTAATGAGTCTGATTGCCTTAGATTCAACCCTGTCAAGGAGATAAGGATAAGAAGAAGCACCCCAGATGTGTGAGCAGTATTCTAAGCTGGGACGGATAAGACCTTTGTAAATCTTAAGTAACTGCAAAGAGGAAATGTAATGACGAATACGAAACAAAACCCCCAATTCTTGGATGAAGATTAGAAATGTGGATTATATGATTCCTCCAAGACAAGTTAGAGGCTATGTGGACTCCTAATATATATATATATATATATATATATATATATATATATATATATATATATATATATATATATATATATATATATATATATATATATATATATATATATATATATATATATATATATATATATATATATATATATATATATATATTCATTCCATGGTGTTTATTTAATATATTCATTTATGTACTCCAATGTATCTCTTTGAACTTGGACCATTAATGCAGTGAACATCGCTTAAATGGATCCGAACACGCACTGCCTTTGATCGCTACAGCTGGTGCAAATTACATTTTGCAAATATCTGTGTTCACTATTACTTTCATAGACTGTAAACATTTAGCATGACTTTAATAATGTTGCGCAGTATTTTTACATATGATTGCATATATTTAGCTTTGAAAACGATAGAGCATTTACTTCTCGTGCTCACACACACACACACACACACACACACACACACACACACACACACACACACACACATACACACACACACACACACACACACATTCTCATTATGTATCCTGGATTAAAAAAACGCCCAGGGGCCAAAATGTGTCAATTTGCACATATAATTATGAGTTAATTCTAGATGTCTATATACCAACGGCGTGTAAGGTTGAGAAAGGGAGAGTGAAATGAACATAGACATTCAGTAGAATGTATTATTTCCTTAACCTCTACAGTGTGTTCAGAGGTTTTTCTCTTATTCCTTTGGTACTGCCTTGACACACTGATTGTATCCTTGGTTCATATCTCAGTTAGGGTCAAAATATTTTCATGATTTTAAATATAATGTTATTATTGTAGATGTCTATTTATATGGAATTTGTATTAAATACGAAAACAAGCCACGATTGAGGGTGGTA
>JAXCGZ010012261.1:0-5000 GCA_037179515.1 Halocaridina rubra | reverse complement strand
TATATATATATATATATATATATATATATATATATATATATATATATATATATATATATATATATATATATATATATATATATATATATATATATATATATATATATATATATATATATATATATATATATATATATATATATATATGTGTGATTACCTAATTGTAATTACCTAATTGTGTTTACGGGAAAGAGCCCAAAGCTCGTATCTTCCCGTCTCCTCATCGCTTCCATTTTATACTTAGTGATACTTATCATACCTGTCCTTAAAACTATGGATTGAGATAGCATTAACTACCTCCTCGCTTAGCCAATTCCAATTATCAACTACTCTTACACTGAAAAAGTATTTCCTTACATCCTGCGAAGAAGTTTTCTTACGAAGCTTCAAACTATGACCTCTAGTTCTAGAGCCAGCCATATCAAAATATCGATCCCTATCCACTCTATCATAACCATGAAGGAATTTAAAGACTGTCACCATATCCCCCCTCACTCTTCTAGTTTCGAGTGATGGTAAGTCTAATTCCCTCAGCCTCTCATCATAACTGAGATTGCGTATTTCTGGCACCAGTTTCGTGGCATGTCTTTGAACTTTTTCAAGCTTAGCTATGTGCTTTTTCAAGTGCGGATTCCAAAAGGGGGCTGCATATTCGAGTTTTGGCCTCACATAGGTTACATAAATATTTCTGAACATTTCCTTGTCCATGTGCCTGAAGGCTACCCTTACATTTGATAAGAATGCATATGCTGCCCTTACTATGCCATTTATATGTATTTCTGGAGACAAATCTGCCAGTATGCTTACTCCTAGATGTGTGTGTGTGTGTGTGTGTGTGTGTGTGTGTGTGTGTGTGTGTGTGTGTGTGTGTGTGTGTGTGTGCGTGCGTGCGTGCGTGCGTGCGTGCGTGCGTGCGTGCGTGCGTGCGTGCGTGTGTGTGTGTGTGTGTGTGTGTGTGTGTGTGTGTGTGTGTGTGTGTGTGTGATTACCTAATTGTGATTACCTAATTGTGTTTACGGGAAAGAGCCCAAAGCTCGTATCTTCCCGTCTCCTGATCGGTTCCATTTTTAGACTTAGTGATACTTATCGTACCTGTCCTTAAAACTATGGATTGAGATAGCATTACCTACCTCCTCGCTTAGCGAATTCCAATTATCAACTACTCTTACACTGAAAAAGTATTTCCTTACATCCTGCAAACAAGTTTTCTTACGAAGCTTCAAACTATGACCTCTAGTTCTAGAGCCAGCCATATCGAAATATCGATCCCTATCCACTCTATCATAACCATGAAGGAATTTAAAGACTGTCACCATATCCCCCCTTACTCTTCTAGCTTCGAGTGATGGCAAGTCTAATTCCCTCAGCCTCTCATCATAACCGAGATTGCATATTTCTGGCACCAGTTTCGTGGCATGTCTTTGAACTTTTTCAAGCTTAGCTATGTGCTTTTTCAAGTGCGGATTCCAAAAGGGGGCTGCATATTCGAGTTTTGGCCTCACATAGGTTACATAAATATTTCTGAACATTTCCTTGTCCATGTGCCTGAAGGCTACCCTTACATTTGATAAGAATGCATATGCTGCCCTTACTACGCCATTTATATGTATTTCTGGAGACAAATCTGCCAGTATGTTTACTCCTAGATCTCTCTCATTTTCTGTCTCTTGAAGTTGTACTCCAGCCACCGAGTAGTCAAGCTTGGGCCTTCTTGCACTTGTACCCATTCTCATTACCTTACATTTTGAGGTATTGAATTTCATTAGCCACTTTTCTGACCACTCATGCAGATTATTTAGATCCTCCTGAAGTTCTCTACCATTGTTCTCGTTTTTTACTTTCTTCACAATCTTTGCATCATCTGCAAACATATTCATGAATGAATTTACAGACTCTGGTAGGTCATTTACATATACAAGGAACAAAAGTGGCCCTAAAACTGAACCCTGTGGAACTCCACTACTAACTCTTCTCCATTCAGACACTGAGTGTCTTACTCTAACCCTCTGTTCCCTTCCTTCTAAGTAAGTTTTTATCCATTCCAAGACATTTCCACCTATTCTAGCCATTGATTGCAGCTTCCTAATAAGTCTCCCATGTGGAACAGTGTCAAACGCTTTCTGGAAGTCTAGGAATATGCAATCTGCCCAGCCCTCTCTTTCCTGTAAGATTTGGCTTACCTCATCATAAAATTCTAATAAGTTTGTTACTGTTGATCTTCCTTCTCTGAAGCCATGTTGCCTCACTGACAAAAAGTTGAAGGATTCCAAGTGAAGAGAGATATGTTTCCTTAGTAGTTTCTCCATAACTTTGCAAACTATGCTGGTCAAGGAAACTGGTCTATAGTTCAGAGCCGTATCCCTCCTTCCCTTTTTGAAGATAGGTATCACATTTGCTTGTTTCCAGCATCTTGGAATCTCCCCCGACTCCAGTGACTCCTTAAATATGATACTTAGTTCCACTGATATTGTGTTTGCGCATTTTTTAAGCACATGAGGGGATATGTCATCAGGACCTGTAGCTTTATGAACATCTAAATCCATCAGCGCTTTGCATACCTCTGTGGCTGTAAGGTTGATGTTCTCTAATACCGGCCCTTGAGCTTCTATCACTGCAATCTGAGGGGGTGGGGTATTTTCTACTGTAAATACTGACTGAAACTCCTTGTTCAATTCTTTGCAGATCTCTTCATCCGTCTCAGTGATGCTTCCATCCGCTCTCTTTAGCCTTAAAACCTGTTCTTTTACCTTCAGTTTTCCTCTGATAAAGCTGTGGAAAAGCTTGGGATTTTCTTTAGCCTTCCTGGTGATGTCCCTCTCATAATCTCTCTCTGCCTCTCTCCTTTTACTTAGGTAGTCATTTCTTGCTCTTTTGTAGGTTTGCCAGGCATTTATGTTTTTTTTCCTCCTATACCTTTTCCAGCATTTGTCTCTCCACTCCTTAGCTCTTTTACACCCATTATCGAACCATTTCTCTCTGGCATGAATTACACCTACTTTGGTGACAGGTATGCAGCAATCTACTATCTTCCCATATTTCTCACAAAAGATGTCATACATTTCTTGTACAGATTTGTTGTAAAATAAGGTTCTCCAGTCAATAACTGCAAAAAGCTCATTCATTTTGATGTAATCTCCTTTCGGATAGTTCCTCCTCATGTCCTCAGTGCCTCTACTCTCAGGAAGAATGTCTTCAATGATATACTCCATCAACAACACACAGTGGTCACTCTTTCCAATTGGTGGTTCATACTCAATTTTTTCAATATCCAACACATTATCTGTGAACACTAGATCAAGTAGTGATGGCTCATCCCCACCCCTGGCTCTTCTTGGTTCCATTACATGTTGGTGTAGGAAATTCCCTTGTACGCAATCTAGGAATCTTGCCCCAAATGAGTCCTCACCACTGTGTGGGTCAAGATTTATCCAATCTATCTCTTTATGATTAAAGTCTCCCATAATCAAAATCCTACATTTTTTCTCCCGTGCCATGTTAACAACTAAGTTTATGATTTCAATAGTACCTATATGACTTTCCTCATAAATTTCAAGCCTATTTTGGTTCCTTGGTGGGTTGCATACAACAGTTATTATAATGCTCTCTGACCCAGTATTTATGCGAGCAACAAGAAATTCCCTGAACTCACTTTCTATAGCCAAGTTTATTTCTTCAACTTGAATCCTCTCACTTATGAGCAGTGCTATCCCTCCACCAGTCCTCTCAGATCTTTCGACCCTTAGTATTCTGAAGCCCTTAGGAAAAACTGTGACACTGTTTATGTCCTCACTCAACTTAGTCTCTGTAATTGCTACTATATCTGCCTTACTGTTGTGGATCCTATCTTTTAATTCTACTGCCTTACCAGCTAATCCATCAGCATTTGTGTATAACAATCTTAATGAGGCCCCATCCCCTGATCTTCTGTCATTATCTTCTTTATCTCCCCTTTGTCTGGAAGTATTCTGTAACGAAAATTTTTCTTCTCTTCTTCATTTCTTTCATCATTTAACCTTCTTGACTCTTGCAACAAGTTTTTGATCTTTCCCATCTCTTCCTGTGTTCTGTATCGTCTAATGAACACTTCTTTGCATTCTTGAAGGTCTTTTAGACTTCTTTTTCTCAACAATATTTCCCTACATGTTTCCCATCTCTCAAAGGTTACTTTTGTTGGTCTCGGCTTTCCTTCCCTCGAATATTTACCTAGTTGGTGTATGTTTACAATATCCTCAGGTCCACATACTACTCCAAGCTTTCTTATCAGGTCTACAACGCTAGCTTTATTTTCTTCAAGTCTCCCCTGCCATGTTGGCTCGTGGGATTCACTTATGCCTGAGATTACCACTGTCTTCTCCTTATCAAGTGCCTGTCTGATGAGTGGGTTTGCCCTTTCCATCACAACGTCTTTCATTTTTTCGATTACTGTCTCTTTATAGTCAACTGTTTGTATGTTTTCCAGTGCCACCACCTTTACAGCCTCTTTTACTGCCACATTTCCCTTTAGTGCATCAGCAAAGGACGTTTTCATGGCATCATTTTCCATATTCAGCTCCTGGAACTCTTTTCTGAACTGTTCAATGTTTTCCTTAATCTGAACATTCCAAGCAGCAATCTCGTCTCTCTGAGAAGAGAGCAGTGAACTAACATCTAATTCCTTTAGGTTGTCATTTAGCTGTTTGTTTTTATCTTCTTGTTTAGAAATTCTAGATTCTAGTTGACTCTTTTCCCCTTCCAGCTTCTTTATTCTTTTTTCTAGTTCCTTTCTCTCCTGCCCTTGTGCTTTATTTGCTTCCTCCAAAGATCTTATTTGCTCTGTGTGTGTGTGTGTGTGTGTGTGTGTGTGTGTGTGTGTGTGTGTGTGTGTGTGTGTGTGTGTGTGTGTGTGTGTGTGTGTGTGTGTGAGATTACCTAATTGTGATTACCTAATTGTGATTACCAAATTGTGTTTACGGGAAAGAGCCCAAAGCTCGTATCTTCCCGTCTCCTGACCGGTTCCATTT
>JAXCGZ010012260.1:30000-33771 GCA_037179515.1 Halocaridina rubra | reverse complement strand
AATATCAGTTTTAGACCTTCGTACTAATAAATCTTCCCCTTGACGGGTAGTTAACCCGGTAACTGAGCTTACTGTAGAAAAATTATACAAGCAATCAGGAATATTGTTTCTTAGTATATTAAAAACAAAGGTACATATATCAAAAACATATTTATCTCTAATCTTTATCCATTCTAGATCTTTTAAAACAGGAGAGATGTGCTCGTATTTTCTTACATTGCCAACAGCCACTCGTGCTGCAAAGTTTTGTAACTTTTGTATTCTTTGTAATTGAGTCTTATTTGTACATCCCCAAACTTTGAGACAGTAATTACTTAAACTCATAGCTAAGGACTGGACAATTATTATACGAGTTGATGTTTCAAATGAGTCTTTTACCCTATTTAGATATATTAGAGTACCCATTACTTTTTTATAAATTTCATCTATATGCATTTCAAAATTCATGTAACGGTCAAAATAGACACCTAGGTTCTTTACCGAGTTCATTGGCTTAATGATATTACCGTTAAAATTTATATGAAGATTGTCATCAACTTCTGATAATAATTGTCTGGATCCGATAAGAATAGATTGGGTTTTAGTTTCATTAAGTAACAGACCATTTTTTAGAAAGTAACGTTTAGCCATATACAAAATTTCTTCTGCTCTACGAATAATATTTTCTAAATCATTAATTTCTCCTTCAATTAAGATTTGAGTATCGTCAGCATATTGAATGACATAACAGTTAGGTAAATATTTTACTAGATCGTTTACATATATTAGAAAAAGTATAGGTCCTAGGATCGATCCCTGAGGGACCCCAAACAATACCTTCTTGCGACTTGAGACTACATCTTTTATTCTGACTGACTGGTAGCGGTTTTTTAAATAGTTCTCGAACCAGCTTGGGTCAATGTTCATTTTTTTGCATTTTTCTAATAGAGTGGTATGGTGTACACTATCAAAAGCTTTAGAAAGATCGAGTAGTAGTAGCAATGATATTTTCTTATTATCTATATTTTTGTATATTTCATCTGATATTTTCAATAAGGCAGTTTCAGTTGATAATTTTGGCCTGAAACCGTGTTGACTTTTTGCAATAAGTTTATTTTTTTCAAGAAACTCACTTAACTGATTTGCAACAATCTTTTCAAGTATCTTTGATAAAATTGGTAGTAAAGAGATTGGTCTATAGTTAGAGACGTCGTCAGGATTTCCATTTTTAAAACCAGGAATTACATGGGGATTTTTCCATAAATCTGGGTAGATATTGGTAACTATGGAAGTATTGATTATTACCGTCAGATAATAAGCTATTACAAATAATGAATCTCTAATAAAACGAAAACAAATTCCATCTGATCCGTATGCATTAGAGTCTTTCAGATTTTTTATTACTAAGATTACTGTATTACAATCTACTGTAGTAGGGTTAAAGACATCATTACTTCTATTGAATGCACTATGTTCTTGAACATTATTATTATTATTACTACCATCATCACTATTATCATTACCATTACTACCACCATCATTATTATTTACACCATTATCAACATTTCTATTATTATTACTACTACCATCATCATTATTATTACCACCATTACTATTATTGATTTCATTTATTATTTCTTTTTTTGTTTTTTCAAAGGTTTTTTTCCCCACTTCAGCGAAAAAATTATTGAACTCTTCTGCTTTAGCACTTACATCTACCTCATCGGGTATAATTGATATGTTACTACTTTTATTACAGTTATTGGAAAGCATGGTTTTAGCAATTTTCCATGTATCAGAGATATTGCCTTTAGCGTTTTGAAATTCATTTTTGTAATACTGTTTCTTACTGTTACTTAATAATGATTTTACTTGTTTCTTATGCTCTGTAAACTTTTCTCTTAAAGGGATATTATCTCTTTGTAGTTTTACTTCATTTTGCAGTTTGTCTCTTTCTTTCATAATGTTTTTTATGTCATCTGTTATCCAAGGAGCGGGGGGACGAAATATTTCTCTTGTCACGAGTGGTGCACATCGATCTATACATGATGATAAGACACTGGTTAAAATATTTACTTGTGTATTAATATTATCGGTATATAGAATTTCATTTAATTTATGTACTTCATTCATAAGTAAACTACAAAGTAATTCTTGTGAATAATTTCTTAAGCATCTGAATGTTTTAAAGATTGGTTGTCTCTTTGGTTTGCGAATATTTAGGGACGTTACAATTTCCTCGTGGTCTGCTATAGGGCTTGGCATTACGTCACACTTAGTTATCATATGTTTGGAGTTTGTTATTACTAGATCGATTTGGGAAACTGAAGTGGGAGTGATTCTAGTTGGTTTATTTATAATCTGTTCTAGATTTAAATTCTTAATAAGTCTACTCATTTTATTTTCTCTTTTTAGTTGATCATCATTAAAATCGCCATATATAAAAACTGGTTTGTTTTTTAAAATTATCTCCTTAAAAACGTCCAAAATATAGCTAAAAGAGGTTACCGAGGCTTTGGGGTGGCGGTACACGCAGCCTATGATAATAGAAGGAAACTTTTTATGTTGGACAGAGATCCATTTATCTTCCACTCCTTCGTGCTTCACAGTTTCAAGATTTAGTTCAGTGGCCTTCAAATAATTTTTAACATATAAACATACACCTCCACCTCTACCACTGTCATAGCGATAAATATTATATGAAGGAATATTAATAAATGCATTGTTAATTGACGGATACAGCCATGATTCGCTAATGCAAAGAACATCAATATTTTCTTGTACAAGCATATGTTCAATTTCTAGTATATGGGATAACAGGGATTGTGCATTTATATGTACGACAGATAATCTATCATTATATTTACAAGTAACTTTCACATCGGCACTGTCTTCTTGGCCATGATTCTAATAATAATCATTATTTTTACATAATCTACTCTTATGACCATATTCATGACATACATTACATTTAACTTTATGATCAAATCTACAATTTGATTGGCGGTGATTGAACTCACCACAATTATAACATCCATATCTTTGACTTGCACATAATCATAATCCCTTCTTTCTCTGTTTTGTTTGTAAGTATGACTTATCCTAGTGTTGGTATTGCTGTATCGTCCCTGGGAGCCAGTATCACCATGTCTACCACGCGAGAAATTATTATAATCATAATCCCTTCTTTCTCTATTTTGTTTGTTAGTATGACTTAGCCAGGTGTTTGTATTGCTGTATCGTCCCTGGGAGCCAGTATCACCATATCTACCACGCAAGAAACTATTTTTGACTCCCGTATTTTGGCCTCTATTTTGATAAAATCTAACTGTATTGTTACCTTTAACATTCATGTTCACTCTATTGTCACTACCTCCTCTGTCACTTTTATCATTAGATTTCATTTTATTGTTGCTAGCATTAAGCAAATTTGATTTTACTGTTTTCCAATCTCGGCAGATAAAGTCACTTGTACAAACAGAAGAAATAGCATCCAATAGTCTGATTGCTCCAATTCTATTAAGTAAATCATTTTCCATATCATCTCGAATTTCGTAACAGCTAATATCAATATCACCAGTTCCAAATTTGAAAAACTCTGCTGTCTTAATGAATGTAACCCCATTGTTATTACACCATTCATGCAACTGGGTATTATATTGATATATTCTATCAGGCAAACCACTTGTCTTCAAACTTGGGACTAGTTCACAAACCTTGACCTCAATATCTTTGTTTTTCCCCTGAAGTTCAGCGATTACAGTCCCAAGGGTATCAAGAATTGTTTCTAGG
>JAXCGZ010012260.1:0-25000 GCA_037179515.1 Halocaridina rubra | reverse complement strand
ATCTGCCTATCCATCTATCTAAATATCTTTGTGTGTATTTATATGTATAAGTGTGTGTGTGTGTGTGTGTGTGATTACCTAATTGATTACCTAATTGTGTTTACGGGAAAGAGCCCAAAGCTCGTATCTTCCCGTCTCCTGATCGGTTCCATTTTTAGACTTAGTGATACTTATCATACCTGTCCTTAAAACTATGGATTGAGGTAGCATTAACTACCTCCTCGCTTAGCGAATTCCAATTATCAACTACTCTTACACTGAAAAAGTATTTCCTTACATCCTGCAAACAAGTTTTCTTCCGAAGCTTCAAACTATGACCTGCGCACAAGCGCTTTTGGATTTTATCCACCTTATCATCGTGTTCTCATCTATCTTCATTATCAGAATTATTGGATAAATGAAAGAAGAAAAAACAAAGGAGTGAAAAACATGTTTTATAGATGTTGAAGGTAAGTGTTTCTAGGGGGACTGCCGCAGCGTTGCCGGTTGAGTTCTCAACTCAAGAGATAGCAAACCCGTGTTCGAACCCACGGCAGGACTATCACCACCATAAACGCATACAAAATCTGATTATTTGTGGGCAGAAATTTGGATGGGATCATGTCTTACGATCGGAGGTTTCCAAAGTCGCGTTGAGATTAAGCATTAGCTATTTTTATAAAACGTAGCTTTCCTGGGTTAAATAATAATGCTGATATTGTTCTGAATTAAGAGATCTGCGGTTCCCTGTGTCACGTTGGCATTAAGTAGCAACAATATATAAAGATACGAAGTGACGCATACATTCAAAGTTTTATTTTGTTTTAATATACTAGAATTATTAGAATGCGTACAGCTAGGAGACGGGGAATTGCGATCTATGGTTCCCTATATAAATGATTTGCAGGTACACAAACACGCGATCGCAAGCCCGCACACACACACACACACACACACACACACACACACACACACACACACACACACACACACACACACACACACACACACACACACACACACACACATACACACACACACACACACACACACACACACACACAAATGTAAGGGTAGCCTTCAGGCACATGGACAAGGAAATGTTCAGAAATATTTATGTAACCTATGTGAGGCCAAAACTCGAATATGCAGCCCCCTTTTGGAATCCGCACTTGAAAAAGCACATAGCTAAGCTTGAAAAAGTTCAAAGACATGCCACGAAACTGGTGCCAGAAATACGCAATCTCAGTTATGATGAGAGGCTGAGGGAATTAGACTTACCATCACTCGAAGCTAGAAGAGTGAGGGGGGATATGGTGACAGTCTTTAAATTCCTTCATGGTTATGATAGAGTGGATAGGGATCGATATTTTGATATGGCTGGCTCTAGAACTAGAGGTCATAGTTTGAAGCTTGGTAAGAAAACTTCTTTGCGGGATGTAAGGAAATACTTTTTCAGTATAAGAGTAGTTGATAATTGGAATTCGCTAAGCGAGGAGGTAGTTAATGCTATCTCAATCCATAGTTTTAAGAACAGGTATGATAAGTATCACTAAGTATAAAATGGAACCGATGAGGAGACGGGAAGATGCGAGCTTTGGGCTCTTTCCCGTAAATACAATTAGGTAATCACACACACACACACACACACACACACACACACACACACACACACACACACACACACACACACACACACACACACACACACACACAGGAAGAGATGGGAAAGATCAAAATCTTGTTGCAAGAGGCAAGAAGGTTAAATGATGAAAGAAATGAAGAAGAGAAGAAAAATTTTCGTTACAGAATACTTCCAGACAAAGGGGAGATAAAGAAGATAATGACAGAAGATCAGGGGATGGGGCCTCATTAAGATTGTTATACACAAATGCTGATGGATTAGCTGGTAAGGCAGTAGAATTAAAAGATAGGATTCACAACAGTAAGGCAGATATAGTAGCAATTACAGAGACTAAGTTGAGTGAGGACATAAAGGTCGAAAGATCTGAGAGGACTGGTGGAGGGATAGCACTGCTCATAAGTGAGAGGATTCAAGTTGAAGAAATAAACTTGGCTATAGAAAGTGAGTTCAGGGAATTTCTTGTTGCTCGCATAAATACTGGGTCAGAGAGCATTATAATAACTGTTGTATACAACCCACCAAGGAACCAAAATAGGCTTGAAATTTATGAGGAAAGTCATATAGGTACTATTGAAGTCATAAACTCAGTTGTTAACATGGCACGGGAGAAAAAATGTAGGATTTTGATTATGGGAGACTTTAATCATAAAGAGATAGATTGGATAAATCTTGACCCACACAGTGGTGAGGACTCATTTGGGGCAAGATTCCTAGATTGCGTACAAGGGAATTTCCTACACCAACATGTAATGGAACCAACAAGAGCCAGGGGTGGGGATGAGCCATCACTACTTGATCTAGTGTTCACAGATAATGTGTTGGATATTGAAAATATTGAGTATGAACCACCAATTGGAAAGAGTGACCACTGTGTGTTGTTGATGGAGTATATCATTGAAGACATTCTTCCTGAGAGTAGAGGCACTGAGGACATGAGGAGGAACTATCCGAAAGGAGATTACATCAAAATGAATGAGCTTTTTGCAGTTATTGACTGGAGAACCTTATTTTACAACAAATTTGTACAAGAAATGTATGACATCTTTTGTTAGAAATATGGGAAGATAGTAGATTGCTGCATACCTGTCACCAAAGTAGGTGTAATTCATGCCAGAGAGAAATGGTTCGATAATGGGTGTAAAAGAGCTAAGGAGTGGAGAGACAAATGCTGGAAAAGGTATAGGAGGAGAAAAAACATAAATGCCTGGCAAACCTACAAAAGAGCAAGAAATGACTACCTAAGTAAAAGGAGAGAGGCAGAGAGAGATTATGAGAGGGACATCACCAGGAAGGCTAAAGAAAATCCCAAGCTTTTCCACAGCTTTATCAGAGGAAAACTGAAGGTAAAAGAACAGGTTTTAAGGCTAAAGAGAGCGGATGGAAGCATCACTGAGACGGACGAAGAGATCTGCAAAGAATTGAACAAGGAGTGTCAGTCAGTATTTACAGTAGAAAATACCCCACCCCCTCAGATTGCAGTGATAGAAGCTCAAGGGCCGGTATTAGAGAACATCAACCTTACAGCCACAGAGGTATGCAAAGCGCTGATGGATTTAGATGTTCATAAAGCTACAGGTCCTGATGACATATCCCCTCATGTGCTTAAAAAATGCGCAAACACAATATCAGTGGCACTAAGTATCATATTTAAGGAGTCACTGGAGTCGGGGGAGATTCCAAGATGCTGGAAACAAGCAAATGTGATACCTATCTTCAAAAAGGGAAGGAGGGATACGGCTCTGAACTATAGACCAGTTTCCTTGACCAGCATAGTTTGCAAACTTATGGAGAAACTACTAAGGAAACATATCTCTCTTCACTTGGAATCCTTCAACTTTTTGTCAGTGAGGCAACATGGCTTCAGAGAAGGAAGATCAACAGTAACAAACTTATTAGAATTTTATGATGAGGTAAGCCAAATCTTACAGGAAAGAGAGGGCTGGGCAGATTGCATATTCCTAGACTTCCAGAAAGCGTTTGACACTGTTCCACATGGGAGACTTATTAGGAAGCTGCAATCAATGGCTAGAATAGGTGGAAATGTCTTGGAATGGATAAAAACTTACTTAGAAGGAAGGGAACAGAGGGTTAGAGTAAGACACTCAGTGTCTGAATGGAGAAGAGTTAGTAGTGGAGTTCCACAGGGTTCAGTTTTAGGGCCACTTTTGTTCCTTGTATATGTAAATGACCTACCAGAGTCTGTAAATTCATTCATGAATATGTTTGCAGATGATGCAAAGATTGTGAAGAAAGTAAAAAACGAGAACAATGGTAGAGAACTTCAGGAGGATCTAAATAATCTGCATGAGTGGTCAGAAAAGTGGCTAATGAAATTCAATACCTCAAAATGTAAGGTAATGAGAATGGGTACAAGTGCAAGAAGGCCCAAGCTTGACTACTCGGTGGCTGGAGTACAACTTCAAGAGACAGAAAATGAGAGAGATCTAGGAGTAAACATACTGGCAGATTTGTCTCCAGAAATACATATAAATGGCGTAGTAAGGGCAGCATATGCATTCTTATCAAATGTAAGGGTAGCCTTCAGGCACATGGACAAGGAAATGTTCAGAAATATTTATGTAACCTATGTGAGGCCAAAACTCGAATATGCAGCCCCCTTTTGGAATCCGCACTTGAAAAAGCACATAGCTAAGCTTGAAAAAGTTCAAAGACATGCCACGAAACTGGTGCCAGAAATACGCAATCTCGGTTATGATGAGAGGCTGAGGGAATTAGACTTGCCATCACTCGAAGCTAGAAGAGTAAGGGGGGATATGGTGACAGTCTTTAAATTCCTTCATGGTTATGATAGAGTGGATAGGGATCGATATTTCGATATGGCTGGCTCTAGAACTAGAGGTCATAGTTCGAAGCTTCGTAAGAAAACTTGTTTGCAGGATGTAAGGAAATACTTTTTCAGTGTAAGAGTAGTTGATAATTGGAATTGGCTAAGCGAGGAGGTAGTTAATGCTATCTCAATCCATAGTTTTAAGGACAGGTACGATAAGTATCACTAAGTCTAAAAATGGAACCGATCAGGAGACGGGAAGATACGAGCTTTGGGCTCTTTCCCGTAAACACAATTAGGTAATCACAATTAGGTAATCACACTAAGGTCCAAAATGGAACCGATCAGGAGACGGGAAGATACGAGCTTTGGGGTCTTTCCCGTAAACACAATTAGGTAATCACAATTTGGTAATCACACACACACACACACACACACACACACACACACACACACACACACACACACACACACACACACACACACACACACACACACACACACACACACAAAGAGTGGAGAGTCTGAGGAAACTTGGTTGCTTTCCAAGTCATAAACTTAATTTTTTTTCTTTTAAACTTGATATATAGGTTTTGGCGAAGGTTTCAATATGCGAAATGATGATGATGATGATGTAATAATGATGATGATGATGATGATCATTATTGTTATTATTATTATTATTATTATTATTATTATTATTATTATTATTATTATTATCATCATCTTTGTTGAAATTATTATTTTTATTATTATTATTATTATTATTATTATTATTATTATTATTATTATTATTATTATTATTATCTTTTTCAGATAATGTGCGTTGTTGGAGAGTGAGAGTGATGATGTGAAATAATGATGTTAGGAGAGAGCGTGGTTGTTGGGGTTGGTGGTAGTGGTGGAGGGGGTCATCTGATGCGCCCCCGTTCGGCAGATAACCTCGCCCGTCTCACCCCAGCTTCCTCCATGCCCACCTTAGATGACCTGACGGAATCAGAGGTCTTCGTAGGTAAGTGTCTCCTAAAATAGAGCAAAATAGACGTAATGTCCTTTTCGGACTGAGGTTAATAAGGGCATACACTCAGGGTAACGATTACATCTGCCAAAACAAGTCCTTCGTAAGAAGGCAACCGTCCTAGCCCTTAGTTGAAAAGGGAGTTCGTGACGTAAAGCCGAATCCAATCCATCCTTTCATCAGCAGTTAGGTTAGGTTAGGTAAGAATTTGAACTTGGCCTTCATCAACAGCGACAACTAAAGATTATGGACCTCAGCTTTACACCAGCTGAAGAATTAGGACCTATAAATATTTCAGGTCCCAATTATTTATGAGTATTGTTGCCCTATTACAGTAATGGTTAGACTGGAACTGGTTAGTTTTTCCAGGTAAAAACTGGAAAACGGTTGTATTGTGGAATTTTACCCATCCTTCTTTTATAAACTAGCCATAAACTTCCTTAAAATGGGAGGTGGCTGAGTCAAAGCAAAAACCTTGACATTTTGTGGGAGTAATGAACATAGGAGGGTATTCCCAATCCATTCACTCCTCCTCATTTATTCGATTTTTATTACACGCAGGGGAACATGGAGGAGGTATTTTGCTCCCTTCAGGGGGGTATTTTCTTCCCAATGCTTAAGAAAAAATGGATGAAGCAATGTCTTGCGATATTCATGAGTATTTTTTAGCCTTGTGATTTGACATTGGCTAGGAGGTGATATATATCATTACACTTATATGAGCATATCTTATAGAGACTATTATACTGTTATCTGTAATAAATTTTACGCAGCTCATTCCCGAATCGCCCTTAGCTGATTTGTTTTTAGTGCTTTATAAACTTCTCTGAATATGTTACCGTTAAATTCATGTAAGGTTGAAATAATGTATTTTTTTTTTTAATAATTTGGTATGATAACCATCTCATTTCCCTATTTCAGGTGAAGAAGATGATGAAAATGTACCTCCAAATAATGTCCAGAAATATGAAGAATATCTTATTCGTCCAGATTCCCTC
This sequence comes from Halocaridina rubra, assembly GCA_037179515.1. NCBI lineage: Eukaryota > Metazoa > Arthropoda > Malacostraca > Decapoda > Atyidae > Halocaridina > Halocaridina rubra. The sequence goes on along the minus strand of JAXCGZ010012260.1, from coordinate 18,572 downwards.
CAGCAAATCCCGCCCTTCGAGCAGGTTGTGAGTAACGATGGAATGGCTCCAGATTTACATTCCCCAACCAGTCCAACTGGCATTCCAACGACCAGTCTCGTTATTACTTATCACGACGAGGGGCTTCGTCTGCCTCTTGATGCTGTTAAAGAAGAGGTAGAAGCAGAGGCATTGGAGGAAGCCAGCATGATTTTATCCAGTGGACCTGCTTCTCTCAGCCATGCGTCTTTGACATCCTCTGTCATATCTAATAATTCCATAGATGACACAACCTTGTCCTCCCGAACGGACACTTTAGATACCGTTATTGCTGTTTCAGTTTCTCGGCCTTCATCTTCCCCAGAAACAAACCACTGCAGCCCTTCTCCTGCCAAAGTTAGTCCTGCGCGTCCTCATAATAGGGATGCTGCTCGAGTTACTGGAACAGCCATCAAAACATCGCCCACTTCTCCTCGGGGATCGGGTCGTAGCTCCCCTCGAACGTCTACTGATTCTCCCAGAACTCCGGAGAGGAGGCGCAGAACTACTGCTGCTACTCCATCTCCCAGGATTGACAGTACTAGAGGCAGCACTCCTAGAACTCCAGGAATGCGCACAACACCCCGTTCCAATGAAAACTCTAAAAACGAAGAGAAAAAGACACTGAGGAGTACATTAAGGAGCTCCACTATCTCCACTGAAAGAAAAGCCACTTCAAGATTACATGAGCCTGTCAAGAGAGACCCAGAAAAGTTTTCTAGTCATTCACGCACCAAATCCAGCGATAAAGAGCACTCTCACGATAGCCGCACTTCTCTATTAGGAACCAAAAAGAAAACTGATACCAAAGATAGCAAATCTGAAGTGGAAAAGTGTGGCACATTAGGTCGAAGGAAAAAAGAAGTTAAGATTGAAAAGGAAGAAGCTCCCGAAAAATACGACACTCTCGGTAGGCGCAGGAAAGCCAAAGAGAGCGGAGACACCAAAGATGATGGAAGAGATACTGGAATGTCCAAAGACACTAAACATACTCTAGATATGTATGCTACTCTACCCAGAAGAAGAGCCCGTGAAATAAGTGCTCGTTGGCGGGAACAGTTAGCATCTGAAGAGGAAACTGCTAAGTCATCATTAAGAAGGACCAAATCCATAGGGAAGACCGAGTCCTGCGCATCAACTTCTTCGGGTGCAAGGGGACGCACATCCTCCGTCATGTCCTCGAGTTTGCCCCCATCTGCTCTTGCGGGACTCACTAGAGCCAGAAGTCCACGAAGCACACACCGAGATGCCAAGCCTTCCACTTCTGCCATAAATACTCGAAAGGAAAGAACGATTATTTGCCTAGAAACGAGTGTTCAAACATCCATAACGGGTAGCGATGTCAGTTCTGCGATGAGAGCTCTGTCTCGACAGAATTCTGGAGCTCCGGAAGACGTGATCGATTCTAAGCCTCACGTCACTATAATCAGTGAAATTCCTCCTGTGAAAGAAACAAAAGACAGACAGCATGTGGAAGTCCAGGTAATGTTTTTGATATTTTTATTTTTGTTTATGTAAAGTATGAACAGATATTAGTGGAAAGAGGAACCTGAGAGCCAGCATAAATCACTTGATGTTACTAAAGTACTAGTAATGATGAAGAATTTCAAGGATTTATTGTTATTAAGTTGGTTTTCTAGAACATGTCTGTATCTTGATGCAAATATTATATATCCTGGACTTTGTTTACTATTATTATTTAGATATTCCATGAAGACGGCCATAAATGCTCTTTACTTGTTTAGCTAAATTGTTGCATATTAAAATGCATTATATTTGATATTCCATTGGTTTGCTTATCTGCTCAAGCCAATATATATCATGTTTTTAGGTCTGCACTTACAATAAAAGGGAAATTATCTTAGGTGAGAAGACCACATACAATATCCGATGAATAAATTCTAAGTTTTTTGACATAGAAACTCATAATAAGAGCATTATAAGCAAAAAAAAAAAAAAAAAAATTCATGTATGTCCTATCCCCCACTAGAGAGCTCTCTTGCCCTAGGATTCTGCATGATACAAGCCTGGCCCACAAACCACTGGGCAGATTTTAGGTCCCCTTTTTGCAAACCATTAATGTTGTCCAAGATTAAAACTTTGCACTCCGCAGGTTGAACTAGCATGGCGTCTTGGTGAAGGCGAGCTCCCGGAACATGTTCGTCGCCTAACTGAAGAACACACTCGCTTACAGACAGAACATGCCAGAGCAAGAGCGAGATTAGAGGAGACGGAACGTTTACAGAGTGAAATAGAGTCCCTGAGGTCATCTCTTAAGGAGGAGCAGCTCGAGAAGGAAGAAGTGCAGTCCGAGCTTGACAGAACTTCAAAGCGAGTAAAGGAAATGTTGACGTCTATGGAGGGTGTAGAACATGGTAAGTCATTTTCTTAAAGGATTTTAGCATAGATCTATTCTTTATATGATAGAGCTCGTTTGTGAGTCAATTTTTCTGCATAAATGTTTTACCTGTGTATACATATTAGTTTGATAATAAATTTAAATTCAGTTTTTCTCAGCAGAATAAGAAATTACCAACTTATATTTTTTTTTTCACTTTTTAGAGTATTATGATAGAAGTAACTTTATGAGAAATAAGGTGTATTAGAAATTAATTTTCACTTTTAGATTGTGTTTTTTAATGTTAAGTGCTTCTCTCTTCATTGTTATAACTTTGTATTCTTCTCCTATATTTTGCTGTACTCATATAGACTACTTTTCAGAATTTAATAGCCGCGGAGACAGCCTCATCGAATTAGAATCACAGCTGCAACATTCGGCCAACGTTCACATACAGATGCAAGACAAACTTAATCAATATGAAGAATTTACAGTAAAAATGAAAAAGGTATGCATTGCATTGCTTATATATGTATATATAATTCTTTCTTTATGGTTTAAGTGAAAAATTCCACTCTTTTATTATCTGCAGTTTTAAAAGCCAACGAAAAGGAAGAGTCTCAAAGGGCTGTCAGTACCAATTTCCCTGATATTTTTTACTTGTCACAATTGCTGATAAAGCAGGAGAGAATGGGCAGGATATGATGGAGCCTCGTGCCTCCCTTTTTCGGTGCATTTGTAGTGACCTTTCCGAGTTTAGTGAGATTTGCAGTCAAAAGCTGAAGAAATAATAATGTAATATTTATGCTCTGAAGAACCAATTTGCTAGTCAGGTATTTTTTTTTTTACTCCCTTAGCCAAGGCTTTTATACTAAGAAATATGTTGCTATTCTTTTAGGTAACAAAACATATGGAGACTTTATTTTTCACCTATATTCATGTTTGGACTATGTGTAGCCTTGGCAAAGTGATAGCATCCGCGACTTTAAGGTGTCAGGTCAATAGTTAGCGTCCTGCCATGGTCTGAGGTTAGAAAAGACATTCAGCCAGGGTCACACCTGCCTAAACCAAAGTCCTTCACAAGAAGGCACCATCCTGGCCCTTAATAGAATAGGGAGTCCGTTACATAAAACCAATCACATTCTTGTTTGGACTATTATATAAATTAATCACGTCTATCTTGCAGGACCTGGACAAGAGCGTTGCAGCTCAAAAGACGCTCTTGCAGCAGGTTCAGGATTTGGAAAATGAAGGAAGAGAGATTTCGGAGTTCATGGCAGAGGAGAAGAATGCTCTCGCTGAATGTCTTCGGGAAGCTGAAGCTGAAGTATGTAATGATCTGTGTATATTTATGTTTATTCATGTATATAGTTTTTTGAGTTTGACACTGGGACTGGCAAACAAAATTTCCCTCATTAGGCCCAGGCTCCAAAAAACCATAAAGCAAAGTGAAATGGAGTTGGAGAGTGTTGTAACAAGCCAAATGGGAAGGGATAGTAAGAGATGTGTAACAAATATGACGAAATATTCGGTGTAGATGTAGGCATAGGAAAAGAACCATAACTGCAGGAAAATTGACACTAAGCTGTCCTGGCTGGTCTTGCTCAAGTCCGTAAGACCTACACCTGGAGGATTGCAACGGGCTATCCTTGTTATATAGGAACCGTCTATATTTTCTGCATGTTGTAAAAAGCTGACTGAAGATGATAATGAGAGCTAGTTTAATCTTTTGAGATTAAATTTACACTCATGTAGTTGATATTTTTTGGAATGCAGTGTGAGCTTTTAACATTACCGATTGCTGTTGGTCTCTTAGCTTGCAAGACTACGTGAGGAATGCAAGCAGCTCTCGGTGAAGTACAAACAGAAGGATGAGGAAGCAAGACACATGGTACGCCTTGCAGAGGAAAGGAAGTATGTACAGTATACTGTTTTATTTTGTTAAGTATGATATGTTAGTATGTTATCTGAATCTTTTTGAATATTATATTCTTCGATATACTGTAATGCAAAAGTTTTATTCGTCTCGTGTCTAAAAATGTCTAGAGTGTACATCCTTTACTTTTCTATATAGATCCAAACCGATGTATTTAAGTCTCGACTCCAGACTTGATAGTCCACTGTGGGGCACTAGGAAGGGCATCTAGCCTTTATTCCCCAACCACGTTCTGTCTGTGTCCATGCTCATTATGGAGACTATTAGTGACACATAAATCGTAGTTTATTTTATTTAACTGTGATATCGTAACAAGAAAATATTATTTTTCTTCTTTTTATCCATAAGGAACAAAATCATGGCCCTACAGGCAGAGATCTGCTCAATTCAAACCAGGACCCGAGACATGATGGTTTGCCAAGGGGCCGAGGTATCGGGCGCAGCTGTGTCATTGGCAAACTTATCGTCACGACTGCAGACGCTCATCGGAAAACTCATTCAGGATTATTCCATAACAGAGTCAGATCTCGAGGTAAGTTACATTGCTTTTTTTTTATATTGGCTCTAGTTCTGAATATGTCATATCAACTAAACGGTGTTACATGCATATGTGTTGTCATGTTGCCTGACTTCCTCCCCCTGCATATTATGTATCTTGTATGTGGAAATCATGATGTTTAGCTGCAATGGCCAAAGTTTTTTTACCCTCTGGCTATGTGGTATTCAATTGGTTCCTCAGTACAATATGTATTTTAGTGTATGTTTTATTAACATGTTTAATCATACTTTTTATGAATGAGTATACTTGAATTGCATTTACTCAATATCTAATATTTTTTACTAAGAATTGGGTGAAATTTTATCTTTCAGCAGATTGTATACAGTATTTGGTAATTCTTTTCAATTGTCTGTGAAAATGACACTTTTATTTTGTTAGTATTGAGTGGACTGATGTAAGGTAGTGTTTCCAGTGAGTATGAGTTAATTAAATCTCGAAAGTGTTTTTTCCAAACAGTGTTTTAATTGTTTCAATTTCCCTTCAGCTAGAGAGGTAGAGAAACTCTGGATCAGGTAAAGATTAGCAACCCCCAGTTCTTTGAATAACCCTATAAATTGTTAGGTTAGCTTAGCTTAGGTCAGGTTACGTCAGTGCCTAACCTAACCTAAGCTAACAATTTGTTGTGTTAGTTAATGTACTGGGCTCGCTCTTGTTTACCTAATCCAAAACTTTAGATTATTACTTTACCAGCTGTACACGAAATATTTACCTGAAGTGATGGCAGAGCCCTAGTTTTTGTTTTTATTATTATTTAGATGATAGTTACACCCAGCGAGTCAGACAGCAGTGCCTCTTCCACCAATGGGACGCCAGAGCGCAAGTCTCCCTTCAAGGTGTCTGCACGGACGCCCTCCCCCAGAAAAACAGCCTCGTTTATATCCGCCCTGTTGCACGCCATGCGGGGGGGTCCCAAAGAAAAGATGAATCAGCTAGATGGAACTGCTCTTTGTAATGGATCTAGTAAACAGGTGATGGTAAACTCTGTAGAGAAAAGAGACACACTTTATTTTTTTCTTTTAATAACAGCTTTTCTTAAAGAACAAATTCATATCTTTGCATGTTTTTTCTTAGGAAGGAAAGAACAGACTCTTGTACATGCTTTTGTTTTAGTGGTTTTTATTACACATTCTTACACCTTTGTAGAACAGTCTTTATACATGATTCATGTTTATTCATTGCGTGGATGTTTCTTTAATTGAATTATCAAGATCAGTTCTCTGTGGAAAATCATGACTTTCTGAATTTGTAAGCTTCATGTAGTAATGATATAGAGCAAGCTTCATTTAGTAATGATTTCGAGGAAGCCTCATTTAGTAATGCTTAGAGCAAGCTTCATTTAGTAATGATGTCGAGCATCTCTGACATGGATTCCACCTTAGATTGGAAGCAGGTATATACAACGTATGAGTTTTTCTATGCTTTAAGAGATTAGCATTTCTCAATAGAAATGAAGCATTTTCAGAGTTTAAGACTTATATTTATAAAGTCCATAGAACATGACATTTGTGTTTCCCACTTGATTATTGTTCATAGTCAATCCTTGGGTTGTTTGACAGTCTTGCAGTGCACTTGTTACAGAGCAAGGAAGTATAAAACATTGAAAATTATCATATAAGTACGAGGACTTCACTTTTGTGTTTTAAAAATTTTATTCCAATATGCTATAATATTTTGTCATTATATATCCGAAAGGAGTTTGTTTAGTTAGCTTTTCTTCTAATCTTGTTTTGCATGTGCCTTATAATCCTAAGATGTCTTCAAGTGATGACTAAGCATGAATTTTTTTCCATAGAAGAATTGTATGTGACAATTTCAGGTTCCATGTAATACTTTCAGCATTAAGTTTCAGCTTTAACTGTTGTCTTCCTATATCTTACTTATTGACTCTTTCATTATATACTCAACCACAGTCGTAATAGCTTTATCTATTGTGATATAATTTTCCGTCTTAGCCCCTTGAGTATACTGTGTATGTTCTATCTCATTCAAAGATCACAAATTGCTCACTTATAACAGCTTCCATCTGGGTCTCTACTAGACTTATCATTTCGCTCTAATTAATATCCAGTGCTTTCTAATTTTTATCAAAGATATCATCATTAGCTTATTTCTAAATATTTATAAGTATCTAGGATGCAGTAGCCATGTGTTGGTTTTTATAAATTGAATATTTTATTACAGTCACTGTAGTACTAATGGTATATGCTAACTTATCACCTCATCCTTTCTGCCATCTATCATTGATTTGGCAAGCACCATTTCATCCTTTCTGCCAGCTATCATTGATTTGGCAAGCACCATCTCTTCCTCTCTGCCATCTATGCTTAACTTGGCAAGCACCATCGCTTCCTTTCTGCCATCTATCATTGATTTTAGCCAACACCATCTCATCCTTTCTGCTCTCTATCCTTTGATTTGGCAAGCACCATTTCATCCTTTCTGCCTTCTATCTTTGTTATGGCAAGCGCCATCTCATCCTTTTGCCATCTGTCATTGTTACGGCAAGCACCATCTCATCCTTTCTGCCATCTATCATTGTTGTGTCATGCACCATCTCATCCTTTCTGCCATCCACCTTTGTTGTGGCAAACACCATCTCATCCTTTCTGCCATCTTTGTTGTGGCAAGCTCCATCTTATCCTTTCTGCCATTTGTCATTATTGTGGCAATTACCATCTCTTCCTTTCTGCCATCTTTCATTGTTGTGGCAAGCACCATTTCATCCTTTCTGCCATCTGTTATTGTTGTGGTAGTTACCATCTCATCCTTTCTGCCATCTTTCATTGTTTTGGCAAGCACCATCTCACCATTTCTGCCACCCATCATTGTTGTGTCAAGAGAAAAAAAATCAGAGAGAAAATAATTTTCAACCCTTCACTCCCCTTTCCCATTTGTTAAATTTAATACATCTTGTGTATTGTAGGACATGACTAAATATCATATCTAGCAGTGTGGGAGAAAGAATGCTCCTCTAGTATGCCGTACGTGACTCATGGTTACAAGTTTGATGGTAGTACCATTTAGGTTTCATTTAGTTTTCTTCCCTAATTTCCAGTTTGATATTCATACAGGTAACAGAAGGAAGAAATTCTCCTGAAGGTTCAGAGAGCCATGATCTTGAACTTGAAGGTGGTACCAGTAACAACATAGGGTCCTCTGGTTCCTCTAGCAACAATGTATCATTGACGGATCAGGTCACTGAGGTCGATGTCCTTCTCACACGATTTCTCAAGGTTTGCTGCGTGCTCAAGAATGACACTGACAATCGCCTAGGGGAGATAGAAGATGAAAAGTAAATAATCTTCTTTCAAAATAGCTAGTGATTTTTTTCCCTTGCATTATACCTATGCTGCTGAAGCCATGAAGGTGGCCACAACTGAAATAAAAGTAGGAATCATTAGAGCTTAGTCACACCCTGCCATTCCTCACCCCTTACAGTTTTGTGTATATAGAAAAATATTCGGGAATGGAGTTACCAGTCCTATGCTCCCGTATCCCTTTCTGACTGCTGTGAGATATAGTATCTAATCTAAATTGGAATTATATTTATTTTATAAAGGGAATACAGCAATAATATACTTTCTTTTCTTTCTCTATTCTCTATCCCATTAATTTTTCAGCGAGCGTTTATGTAGTCAGATACGATCGCAGCAGGTTATCATCGATCAGCAGCACTCAGATTATGAGACCCTGAGTCGATCCGAAGCCAGAGCCAAGAGAGAATTGATGACTACGTCAAGGGATTTGGACGTAGCCAATCAGAAACTCAATAAGTACTATCATGTAGACTACGAACTACAAATTAAGGTAAGTTTTGCGCTCTTGTTTTACTTTTAATGTGGTTATCAGTGTGATAATATATTTCTCATCCTAGGGATTACCTTTTGAAAGGTACTCCGGCCATTTTAAGAGCAAACCAACTCAACTCAGTACTGGTCCCAGGTCTAGGTATATGGAGAGAGTTAGTGTCAAGTATCTATTCATAAAATTTTGAGCCAGAACCAATTGCTTTTTGCCAAGAGGCACAAAACAGCTAATAGAATTCGTCAGAATGTTTAGGATATGATGAAGCCTGCTATTTTTCTTTTAGTTCAGTTGTGGCCACCCTTCTGGTTTTAGCAGGATATGGCATTACCAGAAGTAAAAGAAACTTTTCTCTCAAAAAGTAAAACTTTTAATCTTAGCCTACTTTATATTTGCTGCAAGCAGCCTGTATGGGCAGATGTAAGTAATGTTATAGTTGAAATATTTATGGTACTTTAGATCAGCAAAGATCCCAATATTGCACAGTGTGCTAATAGTATTTGCATTATGCAAGTAGTACAGTAACATTCTGTTCGTTTGAACTATTCGGGACAAGACTAGAACAAATGAAAAAAAAAAAATTCTGACTGTAGACTTTCAAACAATCAAAATTTAAGATTGAAACAAAAGGATAGTCGGATATATACATTAATTCTGATATTAGGTACCGAAACATCCTGTTTATATAAACTGCTATTTGTCGAACTGACTATGACGAAGACTTAAGTAAATGAATAAAGAGTGAAAGAATAAAAATTTTTAGGCCAAGAAGGAATTCCACCTGCGTCTTCCCTGTTTGTCTTAGGAAGCAACTGTAAGGGATAGAGTAGTGATGGGTTGGTCATTTTCCCTTCTGAAATTATTTCCCATTCCATGAAGCATCTAATAGCCAAGATGACTTGGAACCCGGCTTCATTCATTTTCTTATTATGATAGTAAGAAAAAAATAAGCTTGCAACCTAAAAAAGAAATTTTCATAAGAATACAAGAGTAAAAATCTTTGTTTGCAACTGATGAAAATGGAGGGTTGATGTGTAAAGCTTCCAAACACTTGTTTTTATCCCAATATTTGATGTATAATTTTCTATTAAAATTTTTTATTTTATTATATTTTGCATTTTAAAACTAAGAATTATATAGTAGAGACTGTAATGTGCTTTTAATAGAGAAACACGATTTTTAGGGAAGCCTAGGTTATACTATATTTCGAACATTAATTTCCAGATACAGTATGTGTTATTGATATTGAATAGGTAGATACTCTGTCGCTAGGGGAAAAAAAAAACTACCTTACCCCTATTTTCTAGGTATTGAATGAACTGGGTTCGAAGGGGAGGGTAGTATAGAACTGCCAATCCCTCAGTTGGGGCCACCCTACAGTCTTTATTGAGTGAGATACGTCATCGTAGTGGAAAAAATATATATTTTTTTTTAATCTCAGTGTGGTACAAGATATACATCATCGATTCGGAGATTGCAGTTATACATAAACAAGATGTTGCTGTTATTTATTACTTACATATTATTATTATAAACCTTTAAGCTGATGCTTGTTCATTACTATGCATTTAAAATAGACTTGCATACAATTTCTTGATTAATATTTGATTGGTTAATCACCGAGAGAGTAAGACAGAAACAAAGCATGCGGTTTTTGATAGTTACCATTTATATATGCAGTGTATACAAATTCATACAATTTTACAATAATATATGAGCTTTAGAAAAAGTAAGTTGCCTTATCAGTATTTACTGCATTGGAGACCACTCTTATGCCTGAGTCCTTAGTAATGTACTGATATTACATATTATCTCTTGTAATTTCCTTTCTTTCTTGTGCTTCTATCGTTCAGTGAGTTTCTTTTTATGCTAGCTAGAATACTTAGCTGCTGTTTTGAATCTAGGACATTTAATTGTAGCACTCTGGCTGTGCTCATTAGTGCTAGTTGCTTTTGTAGCTAGTGCGTCTGATGGAGAGTTTTTTGGGGTATAAACATCAGTTTATAGAGTGTAAAGAAAAGTTGACTGGTATGACCTTGTAATTTAATGTAGATAAATTGCCGGGCTTGTTTAAGTAAATTCAATAATTAACTTATTATTGCCTCAAAACAGCTAATAGCAGGAGTGAGGATGTGGAGAGCCTTTCATTTTTCTGTTCAGTTTTGGCCACTTGCTGTCTGCAAGGGGAATTATCTTCATGGCTAACATGTAAAATTAGAGAATGATACTAATTATTACAAATTATTAGTTTAAGCAAATGGTAAAACTTAAATAGGTTCTAAATTGATCCATATATTCTTGTATCCAGGAATTTAATCTAACATACTGTGAAGAAACTAAAAATTTTTTTTTTCCCCCCAGAAATTAGAGGACGAAGTTGAAAGACTAGGAACAACAATTCGTCATTTAGAGGCCTTGCATGCAGAAAAGGAACAGCAATTAGCAAATTCATTAGCTACACTTTCAGCGACTCAGGGTTCAGCTCCCCCTAATCACGTTTCGCAGGCGGTCTACCAACAAGAGATGGCAACCCTTAACGACAAGGTATGTACCATACTCTGTGATATTCTACTGTATATTCTTGAATGAATTTTAGATTGATTTGTGTATTATCTTGCATTTATACTTTCTTCTTTAAGAATATTAAAACGGCTAAATACACAGCAACACTTTTATAATCTTATTGCCATTTTAGCATTATGTGCTCTTAAAGTCTAATTTTTATTTTAGCTTTTTTATTTTAGCTTTGTGTACTTTGATATATTATTTCCTTGTTAATGTTTTTGTTTCTCACATGTTTCTCTTGTACATAACTGAGGGACTGCTGTCAGCATTCTTTCCTTCATGTATTGTTGATAATTTTAGAGCTATTCCTGTGTTGCTTTTTAATTTTCAAAGAAAGATAATATTTCGTATGTACACTATTTTGTCATCCTTTTTGTACTGAGCTCAAAGATAACCAATGCAAAATGACTGAATACGAAGCATTTATTTTGGTTATCCCATTCCGAAGATATTTTGGTGCTATTGCAGTGTGTGGTCTACCTCACTAACGGTAGTTTAACGTACCCTGACCTAACCTGACCTAACAACTAGCTCAACCTAATAGGATAGGTTAGGTCATAATAGACTACCGTTTATATTTTTGCCAAATTCGTAAGGCTGTGCACGGTATGATTTCCAGGTGGTATCACTCCGTCAAAGTGTCATCGAGAGGGACCGGAGAATAAGCGAGTTCAGCGAACGCCATTCTGAAGACTTGGCTACTATTCATGAAGCTCAGATCGAGGCTCAGAAAAACACCCGCCTCCTAACGTCAACTGTAGAGGACGTTTTGAAGGTAAGCCTTTTTTATATTCCCTTCTTTTACGATTGCGTTCACACCTTGGCAAGTTGTCTGGACGAATCCTTATTCAGAACGCCTGTTCGCTCCACTGGTAAGCATGCGTTGTAATTTCTCCACAAAAAAGTCCCTGCATGATCTGGAAACTGTTACATACTGAGCTTGTTTCCATTTTAATGTCAATTTTTAACTCACTTTGGTGCTCAGTGAAATTGAAGCAACCAGGCTGGTCTTAGCAAGAACAAAAAATTTGATGTCTGAGCTGCAACTACTCTATGCGTCTCTTCTTTTCTTTCAGCTCTTTTATGGAAAGGGGGAAAAAAAAAAAATATCTATGGAGGTGGGTACATTCCAGCCCACCTCCTCTATGCAATTTCTTCAATACCTCATCATGCACAATATGCTAAGAAAACAATCATTCTCATTTCATTCAACTTATCCATTTTCATCACCTATTTTGATATTTAGTTGATGAAAGAGTGGAATTTATACTTTTTTCTTTTTTTACGTTTTATGTATCACTATTAGTCCCCATTTGGGATGGGCACAGATGGATTGAAGCTTGGGTATTAATGCTGGATATCCTTCCTAGTACTATAATGTACTCTGCTGTGGGCTTGAATATGGGTCTGTTACCTCCCGAGTTTAGCATTCTACCACTATGTTATGGTGGTCCTTCTATAATTTGTTATATTAAGCTTAATAATTTCCTTAATATTTAAGGCTGTCCTTCTTCACAAACAATTATACTTTCATGATGTATTGAATTATCATTTTAAATGGAGCATAATTATATTGCATTTTTAATGATATTATATTCCCTTATTATGTAATGTGCTTTTTGGTATACTTATACACTTATCTGTTCATAATAACACCCAAAGAACAATCACTGATTCACACTTAATAATGTTCTTTGATGTACTTTTTTAACAGACTCTGGAATCCATCCCTGATATTGTGTCTAGCACTCCTACCCTGAAACAGCTCTTTGGTAAGTTGGCATCCACTGAAAAATCAAACCAGCAGCAGAACGGTAATTCCCTGAATAAGAACGTCAATAATAAAGACTTGAATGCCAATCCCCAGACCATTATCGGCACCAGCATCAACAATAAGAAAATGTCGTCCAATATTAAAACAGAAACGCATCTCTGAGATAACGAGTAAGACCAACGTTACGACAGAGGCGTAAAGGGAAATACACCTGTTTCTGCTTGAAAGAATGGCAAATATTTTTTACGTTATCAGAAGTTTTTCTTTATTTTCATGTTCATATTATTTTTCTTATCTTAGGAACTATTAAAATTCATGACAGTACATTTCATGCAATGGTGTTTTGTAACCTAATGCAGAGTATATCAGCTTTTCTTTCCTGTAATAGTTTTCCGTTGATGAATTACTTTAACTTAATATCAAGCTTTACATAACTCTCTGTGGAAGAAGTACATAATCTACATTCAAAATGAAAATATAATTCATGTTTTTGGACTTTAGTTATGTAGCTGATAAGTGAAATTGTTTAATTACTCTTTGTGTCTTTGTTGTCACTTGGTCTTATGGATGCATGACAAACTTTAACTTGTTACCAGCGACGAAGCGTTTCGGTATGATATTTGACTTGTAGTGAACAGAATATACGAAAATACTACTTTTTATGGTGTAATGATAAAGCTATTCTTTCATTATAGTTAAAGAAGCGTTGTAAGTGTTCTTGGTTTATCTATCTCAACATTTATTTGTACGTGGAGCTTACTTGAATTATTATATAAAATGTTGAAAACATTAACCAGTGAAGCTCATTTTATCACTTTTCCGGAGATTTGAATTTGCTTGATAGCAAGTAATGACTTGGAATGTGATAGAATCTCGCCTTCTGTCGAGATTATTTGTTAAACTCAGCATACCTATTATGATAGTGCCAGTCAGAAACATAATAAGCCAATTCAGTATCTAGTAAAATAAAAATGAGTAGCTGATGAAATAATAATTGAAGAAAAGTGATTGTAAAATAAATTAATTTTACAGAAACATTTAAATATTTGCAAATCTTCAGTTTTTTTTGTTTATATTTCTCTGTAAAATTCTGCTGTTATTGGATAGAAAGATGTATGTACTGTTTCAAAGGCTATATCACCAATAATAATTACTTGAGAACACAGTAGTGTTGTTGCGTATTTTGCGAACGGTTACGTATTGTAAGTGTGTTGTGGTATGTGATTATTCTGAGATATTGTTACAATGCTTTTTGTTTGTTAATTTGAGGTCAAAGTGTAAAGATATTTGTTAGTACCATAGCTTTATGCTCAAATAAAAGTAACTGGCTAGATTGACCTTGCAATAATTATTCTTCATTAAGATACTAAATATATTCTAGAAGGTTGAACCTTATACGATTATGAAAATGAATTTATATTTGATTTTGGTCACACCGCTCTATCCCAATGATGATAGCACTGTGTCCATAATTGAAAAAAAGGGGAGGCAGCGAACTTGCAGAATACCTCACCCTATCCTAATCCCCTCCAAGTGTTCTTTAGCCTCAAAAAAATATGTATTTAGAGAGATTGAATGAAAAGTCTTCTAAGTCTTTTATTAACAGTATTACATTAAGAGAGTGTTCACCATTTGCTTCCAAGTATCTTTTTTTTTTGTGAACAGATGCTAAATTCTAATGCAAAATATCAAACTTCAAGAGGTATATGAAACATATTCAAGCTTCAGTTAGTATGTCACCCAGGTCCTGGGATTTAGTTGATTCCAGGTCTTAGTTGACCAAAGGTTAGTCAAATAATTCCTGTTGAGATGTCTAGAAGAGGCACAGTAGTTTATATGCTTTTAAATTCTGTACAAAATATATTATCTTCCCTTTAGCTGCTTTAGAAAAGTCCTAACAATCTGTCGAAGAGAATATTAGGTATATTTCTCCTCTTTCAAGGTATACTTGCTATATTTTTTTTTTTATTGGCCCCAAGTACATTTTTCCCTTATTAGGCACACAGTTGATGTTTTGTTTTTAAAATACTGCACAATACATATTTCAAAATACCACATTCAAGCTTTTCATTTATAAGGATACCCGGCATATGTCTCCTGGCAAATGCATGTTAGGTACATCTTCCTATTTGCTCTGGTATGTATTAAGATATTCTAAACAGCTTCGTATAAATGTGCCTTTTGGTTGTGATTATATATGAGCTTAAGATTAAAAGAACATACTCTATACCCTCCGTAATATCTTAATGTTGTGTAGATCTTCAGGTTCTACATTTTCTCAGTACACAATGAACTGTCCAAACTTAATGCGAGCTTTGTTGGTAAGATGATAATTATATATGTAGTATATTGCATTCTTCTCTTGCAGCAGCCTCTCAGATTAACTATTTATCGAATCTTCATGATGAATATGCTCTCTCTTGCTCCCAAAGAGAATTCGTGAACTAAGAAAGTTTCGTTTCGTAGTTTAGTATTGTGGAACTAAAAACTTGCATTCTCTTTGCTATTTTTTCGGCAGATATGACTATATTTAAATCCTCTGGTAATATTATCTGTGTACAGTATATATCTTTTCTTGCCATTCATTTATTTTTCTTTTAAAATACCATGAAACTTGATGGTGAGTTTTGAGAATATATATAAGATGTTTAGAGCTATTCCTTTTTCAGGTCAGCCCATTCTTTATATGACACCAAAGTAGAGAGTAAAAATGTTTTTTGCGTAACAAATCCTTTGATAATAAAAATTAATGCTTGTGGTCATGCTTTCACATGCAGACTATACATGGATTGCATGGAGTAGTTATTTCACCTGTATGGTGATATATTACGCTATTAATGAATGAAAAAATGAAGTCATCAAGACTTCATCATATTCTCTCCTTCCTCGCCCTTGCCCTCAGCTGTTTTGTGAAAAGTAAATAAGTTCAAGGAAAATGGAATTGTCTGTATCACTCCCCTATCCCTCTGAGTCTGTTCTACCAGCACACAGGACTACGAGAGTTCGCTCTTTTTATCCTCAGTGTGCTTGTACTGTACTGTCATAATGTCATCCTATAAAATGTAAAGAAATAGTGTTAGTAGGATACCATTATAACGAATTCACTTTGATACGGTTCGAAAAATACGACGATACCGTATTTACAGTATCATTATATTATGAAACTGATTTGCGCCTGTTTAAGAAAAAAAAAAGTTATGAGATTTTGAGATAAAATGCAAGTTTTAAGTTTCATGTGACGTGTGCTTGATATTTGCCTTCTGAGGAATATAAATATTTATGTAAATATTATACTCTGATATTACCAGTAAATCTCTTTGATGAGCACCAGATATATAATAGTTCAGGATATGTAATTAAATGATGTGTTATTCAAGCACAAGCTAAAACCAAAGCCATTATATATATCGTATATATATATATATATACAGTATTTAGATTTTGGACTATATTTTGAGCCTTTCTTTCAAGGGAAATTTAGGCCTGAAATTATATGGACTGGTTTTTTAAGGACTGTATTTTGAGCCTTTCTTTCAATGGAAATTTAGGCCTGAAATTATATGGACTGGTTTTTTTAATGAATTAAAAAAACCTAACTGTTTTTACTTCTAATGCCATGAGAAGGTGATTATCCTTACCTCTACTTGAGAAAGTTCCTGGGCAGAAATGAATGCTTAATTATATGATATATGATTGTGATGCTGATTCTAACAGTAGTATACATATTTATCTTTATCATTTTAAGTGTGAAGATGGCAAGATTATCCTATCATTTCCATCCCTTCTTTTTTCGTGAAATGCAGTTTTGAGTTATGGTCAGATTTATAAATTTTACAGCCTAATATAAAATCTTGCTATAATCTCATGCATGCATTTCTGAAGTGCTTTGGAGAGAAAAGTTATTTTAACTCCAACATAACCAGTAGAGTGCTAGACTGGATGTAATAGATCGGTGTTCAAGCCCACGACGGGGTGATAGGAAGGGCATCTAGCCTTAGTTTCCCAAACAGGGACTAAGAGTGACACACAATCTTATAAAAAAAATTGAGCATATATCAAGTGCAATGTATCATCGAATATATTTTTTTCTATGAATAATGAATAATGAATAGTGAAGAGATGCGACCCCATATGAAAATGGGAACGCAAATAGAGGAAGAAGAAGAATGAGTTGCTGTAGGTCTATAATGTGCATTCTCTAGACAGCTTACAGTCTTAACTACTTATTTGGCTTATTTTTTTTCCCTTTGCTGAATGTGACTAGATTTTCGTTTGAATGGAAAGGCTCAAGATATCCCATTCTATTAGTAGATTTCTAGATATACACACACGACATGGCTACAACAGTGTAATAAAGTTAATGCTTTGCGATTATTCACACTTTTTCGCTCGGTGATGACTATACAGTATATATATATCAGTATCAATATTTTTATTAATATTCTTTGTGTAGTAGCTGTTATTTTTAAACTTCTTAAGCATTTATGGATTAGAAATGCTGGTTTAAGGCAGTGGTAAACTAAATCATCACTTATATTGAATTAAAAAGCTGTACAGTATTTAGTTAGAGGTTAGCTAAAGACATCATTTGCAGTATATTAAAGTTTCTATTATTCCATTCAGTATTGTCTTCAGTCAGGACTAATGTTTAAACTAAATAAGAATATGTTAATGAAATTGTTTTTAGTATTGTGAATAAATTATTGCTCTGTTATCTCAGTAAACACTAAAAGATGTTTTGAATCTTTGCCTGTGTTTTCTACCACAACATCCATAGAAATCAGTTCAGTAATTTTATTGCTTAAGAAATTTACAGCATCCTTTCTTCATGTGCATATGGCCAAGATTGATTCATAATAATATGAAGAGCATGGCTCTTATACTGTATTAAATTCTGTATTAACAGACTACCTAAAACATAGGCAGTCACCTGTGGTCATAGGTATTCAGTATACGTGTTCTGATATACTGTACTACAAAATTAAAGCTTTTGTGATTTTTTTGTATTTTACTTTTCTGATGAGAAAATACGCAGAAATCCTCATAGTATATTATAGAAACTCCTTTACAAGTAATATTTATATTTATTTACCTAGAATTTTGTATTCCAGAAATTGGAAAATTGGAAAAAGCAAAATTAATCTTCCTTTTTTTTTGTAGGCATAATTTTTTTGCCTAAACAGCTTTCCGGAGTGTTCTGTATGTGTGTAAATATGGAAAGTAATTAAAAATTATTTGAATTGATGCCTTTACGAGAAGGTTTGCACCTGATTAAAGCTTAGCATAGATTTAGTTTAATGATCTCGTTAGCACTTTTGTTTTTTGGCAATGATGCCTGCATATTTTGTACTTAGGTTTTTATTAATAAAAAAATTTGAGTAGGTATACCGTTTTTCAATGCATTTTAACCTCATCTATCTCTGGTGAAAAAAGGATTCCACAGCCCATCATAAGAGTCAACTTGAAGAAACAATCACTCGGGTGACCAAAACCTCTCTTAGTTTGGCGTCTTTTGCTACACCTCTTCTGAATTGCTTGGCGTCCTCATCAAATTTGCAGAGCTCCCACATATGCCAAC